>CAKNWU010322608.1:0-12817 GCA_932072015.1 Andricus quercustozae
GTTGGAAAAAAATTACTTTTGCCCCGCTAAATTTTACTTTCGCACCTCTAATTTTAATTTTGCCCCGCTAATTTTACTTTTGCCCCGCTAAGTTTACTTTTTCCCCGCAAAACTAGTTTTCGGGAAAAATATACTACTTTCGCCCCGCTTATCAGGCGCTTTAAAAACAGAATTTCAAGAAATTTATTTTTAGCCAGTTGTCATCCTTATATCTTCATATAATGTTTTAAGTGTTATGGAAATCCAGTATTTACATGGAAAATGTATTTAGTTAGCACTATAACGGCCCATTTGAAACTCTGAAAACTAATATAAATTCTACAAAATATGTTAAAAGAGGCTCCAGTAAATTTGCAATCGCAAATTATTAAATTTTAATGAATATCATTTTAAATAATCCTTACTTTATCCTAGGTTTTAATTGCATAAAAAATATTGATTTTCTTTCAAATCAATTTTTTCTGCCGAGAAAGGAGGATGTACCAAATCTTCCTATAAAGGAAACTGATTGAATTTTTCAAGAACATCATCTACTATTCTACAGCCGCTGTCATTCAAGCTGAGCTTGGTCACCCAGGGGGAAGGGCTTTTTCAGGTCTCTCGGTAGCAATGGAATATTATTTACAAGGATTATTTTATTACTGCCTTTTAGCCTTCTTCGGGTTGACCCTTTTTTCAGCAGGCTGACTGTGGCTCAGCTACCAAAATAGCCGTGGGCCCACAAGATCAAGCCGCTTCCGACTTACCTAAAACACATTTAGCACATTTAGATTTGCCTGCATTCATGACAGACAAAGCCCGAAAAGAGAACTAGCTTCCAACTTTGCCTAAAGCACATTCGACACACCTAGTTTTTCCTGGATTCATGTCAGGTAAAGCCCGAAATCACAGAGTGTTTCGGACTTTTCCTAAAACGCATCCTCAATACGCGCATTGCCCAGGCAAAATTAGATTGCAAACAAATGTTAACGAGGAGAAAGAGGTTCAATGACTGTCTCTATAATATGCGGCACTTATGCTGCGTCACTACATTTAGAATTATGCGCCAATTTGAACTGCACTAGGGCGTAACCTTAGAACAATGGGATAACTTCAATGGGCTGAATCATTATAAGAATATAATGATTTTGCCCTTAAAATGTTTTTGTAGGAGAATACAAAAAAATTGTATCTGTTTCCGAAACAGAGAGAGTGGGAAATTCACAAAAGATTGAAGCCTTAAGAACCACAATACCCTGACTCTTTCAATTTAAGTACCAGTTACTTTTAACACATTGATCCGACTTCGGAACACAAATAATATTATATTTTGGGTTTACATTTTTGTTAACTAAATTAAAGATGAGGAGGTATATCATTTACATTTATTATTTGAAAATGCTTAGTGATTGGGCGAGAGGGGCCTAACGGAGTTTCAAAGATCAATTGTGGGTCCAATTCGAATACCGCGCCGCTTCCCATGTTTATGCCTGCCCGCCGTTTCCCATTGTGATTATATATTCCTCGAAGAACTGTATTAGTTTCCAGTATTGCAACGATGTCTCCAGCAGATGTTGTTAATACTTTTCGTTCTTCGGTAGGCATGGGCACAAAGGTACTACGTCCTACTCGCAATTGAATTGGTTTGTCAGCAGGAAAAGTGTACCTTTGAATTTGGAATCGCCGGTGGGGATTAATATTGGGTATAAGCCGAATAAGTCCCATTTTTTCAAGTTCAAAACCAAGTATGAGTAAAGAAGGATGCCTGACAGTAAAATTCCTAGCTGGAGGGGACCGAGACCTGGCATCAAGAGAAGGCTCGGCCGGAGGAAGAGACCTTTCAAGGGAATTATGTCTGTCAAGAAAATAAGAAGTTCTGGAACGAGAAACACCAGGAATAGGGTCGCCATTAGGTAGACAGTCGAATTGTGAACTCAAGTCTGCAACAAGAAACAGAGGAATCAGTTTTTATTACAATGCACAATACGATTGTTGGTACATCATGAATACTTTGTGGCAATGTTGCAAGGCAGGGGTATGTGAATGGCACACGTTTTTAGTTACCAAAAAGAAATTCTCATTCAATCTATGCAAGATATAAAATAATGGAGAGTTACAAATTGTTTATCATAACAATCTACAATTTTGTTATTGATTATTTTCTATAGGACTGACAGAAGTCAGTCAATGAAGACACGTGTCTGGCAACAGCAATCCAGTAGACATTGTCTAACAAAGTGTATCACGAGTGGAACTCATTGGAAATGAGCTACGGTGGACTGGACCATCATGGTTCAAACTTTATTCAAGCTGCTGGCCTGACAAAAGACAGACACTGGACGAGGTACCAAGAGAATAGGAGACAGCCATGTGTCATCTCAGTGTATCAAAATGGCACATTATTGACCATTTCTCCAATTTTAACGATTTATGGCACGAAATTATTTTTTGCTTTAGGTTATACCAAACTATCGCAGGTGAGACTACTTACGGGCACAAGAAGACAATGACCACGAACGAGATGCGGCATTAATTAAAGATCTTAGTTGACATCAGCCAACGCAACACGAGCCGTTCGCACGAAAGCTGTCTTCCCTGAAGAAGGAACGTCCTCTCATTCGCAAGAATCAAGTGCTCGCTCTAAATCTATGTATCGATTCAGAAGGACTGCTGCGTTTTGAGCGTGGTCTCGGCAATTTTGTTCGACCAGAATATCAAAGGCACTTTCTAATCCTAGCTCCACACCATAAGTTAACTACGCTCATTACACTGTCCTACAAAACTTACCTTTTTTTGTCTCCTGAATGTTTCTGGTCATTTTTTAAAGATTTTTAGACCCTGATTCTGAGTAGTAGAAGGGCTTCAATGTAGAGCCGTTGGGAACTGCTTTGTCAGTTATGTAAGGCTGAAGTTGAAGGTTCAAGCTTTTATTAAAGCCTGAGTAGAAGCTTCTGTCATCTCTTGTTCATTTTTTGCAGACACTTAAATGTCGGGATGGAGCATTTTTGTTGCCGGATTTTGACTCAGCATCCACAAATCTATCAAAAATTACCAGTAAAATTCCGAGACACAATCGAGTAGGACAGTGTTATCATCGCAAAGCATGAGCGGTTATTCCTAACTGGATCACAATCAGTTCGCTGTAATGGTAAATGCCAAAATAAAAACAATCGAATAGCTTTCTAGGTTTCTATTCCTCAAAATGAATTAGTTGTGGTTCAATTTTTTTCACCAAGTTGTGTCGCAATATCGTTTGCTGTGTTTTGTAAGGCTACGGTTTGTGCACCTCCAAGTTTCGACGTGGACTGTTGGAATTGTAAAATCTTTGCACGAGTGCAGATAGCACCTGCAATGTTGCTCCAGACAAAGATGTCCGGTACCCGATTCAGAGTGATACAGTCATAGGACAAACTAACCTTTCCACAATCACTCAAAGTTTTTTCTGATTTTGAAAATACTAGGCTTTCCCTATCAATAGGGTAATAAATTTACATTAAATTAGTACTTATTTCGGAAGAACTCAAAGAAAGTTTGGAGGGAAATAGCAATTAGGATAGAATGCAGATAAAAATGCACAAATTCTGATTTGCGTATAGCTCGAAGAAATATACTTAA
This sequence comes from Andricus quercustozae, assembly GCA_932072015.1. NCBI lineage: Eukaryota > Metazoa > Arthropoda > Insecta > Hymenoptera > Cynipidae > Andricus > Andricus quercustozae. The sequence goes on from CAKNWU010322608.1 coordinate 3,595, forward strand.
AATTATGGATATATTATATTATTATATTCACCAACAAAATGGAGGATAACTGCCAAAAATAAGGCAAAAGTATGCACAATCCTCATATTTTCAAATTAGAGGACAAACTGATTAATGTATTAATAAAGAATTTTATTGTCAGCGTAACTAAGGAATATTCGTGTGCATCATTTGATTATATAATGCATATGTCTCTCAATCTTTATCTCATAAATTATATGCCTTAAGCTTCCCCTTCTGAGATATTGACATTTCTTCATTCAGTATCAGGGAATAATGTTTAATTACTAAAATTCTTTAAGACTGATATCACAATCACGTGCGTTTATGATACTTGTCAACAATAGCTGCATTTTTCTCGACAAATTGGTTGACAATTTTAAGAAGCAGTTCATGTTGCAGAAATATTTCTGTTTGGTGATATATATGTATAGCCTATTCCGGAGTGGCTGCTAGAAGAGCGCACAGTGCTCCTGCCGAAGACGGGCAACTTAGCGGACCCTAAAAATTACAGGCCAATAACTTGTCTGAACACATTGTATAAGATCTTAACAGCTATCCTAAATGATACGATTTTTCGGTCAATTGGACCTGTGTGGCGAGAGATGTACGAACAACGTGGCTCATTGAAAGGCGTAGCAAGATGTCGGGAGAACCTGCTCATCGATAAATGTGTCTGTAAAGACGCAGCATTCTATCAGCGTTACCCATCGATGGCCTGGATTGATTATCGGAAAGCTTTTGATTCAACCTCCCATAGACTAATCATCTGTCTGTTGGAAATCTTGAAGGTTCATCCACACATCGTGAGGTGCATAGAGAAATTAATGCCGCTTTAGAAAACCAGATTTACTATCTCATCTGGAAAACATCGTGTGATCACTAATAGTATCACCTCTTCTTAAAATGGTCAGGAAACACGAAGAAGTGGACGAAGGGGAAAGATAGGTATAAAGACCTTATAAGGGAGTTGCCACGGTTATACCAGGAATATTCTGTTAAGCTAATCGTTTTGATCATCGGCGCTCTTGGAGGTGCCAAGGTTTCACTGGTTAATAGCCTGAAAAGCATCCCTGCCTGCCAAGAAAATGCTGAGAAACTGGCGGGGAAAATGCAGAAGGCGGTCGTCCTTGGGTCGCTCCGTGTCCTCAGGGTGCATGAGACCCATCCAAACCTACTATCCGTTCACTTTCCGAAGGCCCCTTCGAAAAAGGTCTACATTTTTTAAAATTACTCGTAAAGAAAAATCGCAAAAAACACAGTTTATATTATATCATGATAAAGCTTACTTTAATGCGCATAACAAAAGATCAATGGCGATCGTGCTATCTCCTGTAATTTGCATAGTAGAGAGTTATATTTCGGCTTAAGTTGCTTGGCAAATTTCAACCAATATAATAGGGTAATAATTAAATATGCCAAATAAGGCAAAAACTTCTGAATATGCTCCCGCTCTGACTTCGGACTGATATTTACATCAAAGGGTGTCCTAACAATATTAGTTCAAAACTAATACATTAAAAGTTTTTCGTAGCTAATCATTCATCTATTGTATTTTTTTAAATGTCCCGAACAATTTAAGCCAAAATGCAAATTTCTACTATGTTAATTACAAGAGATAGCACAGTCATCTTCAATTGCATTTTACGTTCATTTTTATCAATATAATAACATTTATTAACGCGTATGTATAGCCAAAATACCAAAGCATTTATTTAATTTTTTTCACTTTTTGACATTGCTTATTTCTAAGATGTCGTCAGTGAAAGTCAAGCCACGGCAGAGAGACGCGAAAATACATACCGCAATGTGGTATGTATTTTTTTGCGATTTTTCTTTTACGAATAATTTTTAACAATATCGAGCTGTTTTGCAGGCGTCTTCGTAAATTGAAGGGATAGTGCAGAAACTAAATCTACGACATTCGAAGAACAATTGTTTGGTAGTTTAGACATTTTCGCTTCACAATCATAATTTGTGAAATATTTTGATGACAGTAAAAATTGTTAAATCTGGACTAAGAACTCGAATAAATATTACGTGATTGCTGAGTTATCCTAAAAAATATTTAATCGCGGAATGGAAATTTCTCCAAAGATAAAAATAAGAGATTCATTGCGTGCGTCATTTTTATAAGCTTTATAAGTCCTAAATTATATATATTCCTGACGGTCCATCTGATAACAAAATGATCTTAAGTGTCCAATTTCGTATTTGAAGCGTCGCTAAAATTTCCATTACATGACTAAACATTTGTTTATTATTACTCAGTATTTACGTATTATTCCCCTCTCTTTAATCTAAAAACTGATTAGGAAGCATAAAGTACGGTTGTGCCTTCTACGTGTGGTACTATTAGTGGTCAATTGGTTTTAATGTAACTAATGCATGGCTTGTTGATATTCACAGAAACCCAAAAACAAAGAAGAAGGTTCATTTTTCATTTGTGGGCGCATTTCCATTTGGTCACCTTACTATTGCTGCATAATGAACCACATAAACTACATAATTCATTATATTTACGTAAATGGAAAGTTTCTTCTTGATAATTTCCTATCCGTTTTAAAATAATTATTATGTTAAATATTCGTGGCTTTTTACTTGTCAGTGAAACCCGACCGGGCCTACTAATGAAATGTAAACATCTCAGAAGGACTCGCTTGACGCTTATTATCGATAAGATAACTGCTGTAGAAATATGGGTTATATAATCAAATAAAGCTTTAGAACATTCATTATTAGCAAAGATGAAGCTCGCTCATACTCTAGTATTATCCTGGTCGGTTATCCTCAATTCTATAGGTGAATATAATAATTATTATAATATATCTACAACATTGAGTTTATTTTTTTAAGCTATACGTAAATCAAAAATTGTGCAATATAATTTGCATTATCTCCCAATTTCTACTGATACGTAATTCGTACGAATTTCAAAACCATATGCAGATCTAACTTAAAACCATCAAATCAATAGATGCAAATAAGACTATGTCATCATTGACAGCATACAAAGAATAGACATGGGACACAAAAACTCGATAGAAAAGACGTGATTGTGGTTTCTGGTCCTCTGTCGAATAAAGATGTAAGCCTAATTTTTAGAAATTAATAGACGTATCAGCATTGGAACATTTTGAAAGGAAATTCTATTTTATAATAACTTACAGACTTAACACAACAAAATCAACCACTTCACACATCTGAGTGGTGTTCGATAATTATAAGATTCAATCCAGGGTCGAAATCATATATGGTTGACGAAATAAGGAGAGAGGATACTTTTAATTTAAAAAAAAAATTTAATTCAAAATTTGGGAATATGACAGTGAAAATAAGTACATATTTTGGCATACATACCTAAAGGTCAAAGAATTCTTTTCAAGTTTTTGCAGATTTTTATCAATTATTTCTTAAGAGATGATCCATGTTTAATTCACCCCTATTTTCAGAAAAAAAAGGTTAAATAAAACTTTCTAGTAAAAAAAATGCACTAGAAATAAAATTACCAAGACCGCCTACCACGCCGATGATTTCGATCTGACAAAATTTTGATATTCTCTTGAAATAGTAATAAATATGTGGTAAAATCTTCAAATTTATATGTTTTTATAGTTCGCAAAAAAAATCTCAAAAAAGCGAAAAAAAAACAGCCTTCAAGTAGGATGACCCACTTAACATAAAGAAAGTATCAATAAAAACCTTCGCAACTTCCCGGAACACATGCCAGTCGAATTTTGAAAAGCTGTAACCAATATATACCTGAAAAGGTTAGATTGCAACTTGTAAATTTTAGCCTGTAGAAAAATTATGCTAACTCTTTGTATGGCCCTCGCGATCATTCCATGAAATTTGAGGAATAGCCTTCGCATCCTTGCCTAGACCTAGAGAGTTCTCTGCCTAAGATATTGGATAGCAGTTTGGTTTGTAAAAAAAAGAAGAAAACTCCGGTCGCGATGGTATTAGTAGTGAATTTTATGGTTCTTACCGGTCTCCCGGTTCTTGTTCTTTCATACTTTGTTCAGTGCAATTTGGAAGAAGCAAAGAGTGCCTGAAAGCTTAGCGACTATTAACTCTACAGTGATTCATAAAAAAGGTAAAAAGGCAAATCCGAACAATTATAGATGCATTGCGCTTGTCAATTATATAACTAAAATTTTCAAGAAGATACTACTGTCTAGACTTTAAAAATGGGCCAAGTCTGAGGAACACCTTTCAGAGAATTAGGCCGGCTTAAGAGCCGGCAGAAGCTGTTTGGATCATATACTTACTCTAAACTCAATTGCTCAATTCCATTTATCACTTCCATGAGGTAAATTTTATGCATTATTTGTTGATCTTAAAGGCGTCCTTGGTCATTTGTACCTCAAAAGGCAATACGTCGCCTGTTAAATCAACCTGGGAGTTCTCTGAGGAGAAATTCTTAGTTCTTCTATTGTTTACACTTTTTCTCAATGATCTGGAGACCTTCCTAAAAGATTACGGACGCAGGGGCATACATTGACTCAACGACAGATGTGCTTTTCTGGACTACGTAGATGACATAGTCGTGTTTGCTGACTCGCCGGTGAAATAAGGATTTAATTTAACAAAACTAAAAGCATCTCAATCCCTCTCTGAAAGCCTCCAGATCATACCTTGCCTTCCCTTTCCAGAAAACCAGGCTTTACACTTACTCACGCGTACCCCTGGCGCATACACTAAAATCTTACCACAATTAAGACTAATTGGCCCAATGACAGTTATAGTCGTGTGTCGCGAATGGAGCTATGTTTAATAAGCAGTAAATACTAGTTCGAACCATTTTGGCTACGCATTATGAACCCTAATATAATAAATAACATTCGATGTGCTTATAATTTCACAAAGGACGTACTTCGTATTCTTCCCTTTATTCTGGACACTTGAATTATGCCGCATCGTCTAAACAAAACTATGTAAAGTTAGTATTTGTACATCGTAGTATACTTACTTCATTAATTTTCACCTTATTTTGATGTATCAGGAAAAGCGAAAACATTATTATTATCATTACATTTTTAATTTGCTGATTTTATTATTTTATTGTGATATGACGGGAAGGTCACTTCACTATATTCCTTAAACGCTACGTTCACCCGGTCTGCTAGGATTATTAGTTATAATTCTCTCTGATGATTAGCATTGATAACAATCTGTGAGTTTTCTATTGAATTAAAGAATTTAAAAAAAAAATATAAAATAATAAAAGTCGAAAAAAAGCGAAAAAAACGAATACATTAAACCCCAGCATACGTTGAAGCGTTATAATTATAAATTTATGTTCGACCCACCACAACATTTACGAGGTTTAATTGTGTAAATCGCGTAATTTATATATGGAAGTGATACTTAAAACTGATTGTAAATAAACATAAATTATTTCTATGACTAATATTATATAAAAGACTACATAATCTCAAGCTTCTTTTTGTGCTAGAATTGGATAAAAGCGTTGCAAACAGTTGACAACAGTGTTAATTGACTACTATTGCATTAAACATCACGACCACATTCACAACTCTTAATGTATCTGCTAACTTTCTGTAGCGTTTCTATCAAATTTTAAAATTAAAAAAAGTTTGGGGTTTCTCTGCTAAAAATTACCTAGGTGAAACATCCTTCAATCCTTTCAAAGTTGCCTCGCAATATTTCCATACGGTGTTCTTGATATGCCAACATGCGTTAATATACTTCTCAGAAAAATGTAATCCCCTATGTCTTGTTGCAGAGTTGAGTTCACAGTTTGAGTGCTTGCCCAATGGGGAACCTATTTCTGGCGTTCCTCGTTCCAGAACTTCTTATCCACCTGACATTCATAATTCTCCTGAAGGGCCGCTTCCTCCTGCAGATCCTCTTCTTCGTGCTAGGTCTACGTCTCCTCCTGCAGAGCTTTCTCTTCGTACCAGGTCCAGGTCTCCTTCTATCACAAATATTCATTCTCTCACACTTAGATATGCACTTGACCACCTTGCTTCTATACGGCTTATTCCCCATACGAATAAGCACCGGCAATTCAAAATTCTAAAATACACTTTTCCATCCAATAAACCAATTCAAGTGAGAGTACGAAATAATGCCTTTGGGCCCATGCCAACCAAGGAACAAAATGTATTAACAACATCTACCGGTGACGTCGTTGCAATATTGGAGAGGACGATGCGTCTTCGTGGAATATATACAACAAGAACTACCTATGAAAAGCGGGCGAAAATAAACATGGAGAGCGGCGTGGTTGAATATATGACCCCAGAAGAAATAGTGGAATCTCCCTTAGGCAACCGTCACCCAATCTCAAAGAATTTCAGAATAGTAAATTTAAACATTCATCCACGTCATTAGCTCCATTTTTTTTAAATTTGAAACTATCATATAATATTTCTCGTGATCTGAAGTAGAGTCATAATGTTACAAGTAACTGGTACTTACATTAAAAGAGACAGGGTATTATGATTCTCACGGCTTCAATCTTTCATCAATGTTCCAGTTTTCTTTTTCGAAAATAGGTAAAGGAAAGTTGCTTTTTATTCCCTTACAAAAATATTTTTGGACGAAAATTAGTATAGATTCATAATGATTTATCTACAATGATTTTCAAATAAGGGAGACTACCCTACAATAGTTAGGAAAAGATTCCACAATGTTTGATGGATTTAATTTGCAACAATGAAGATATATTTTCGTATTCAAATAAAGTATGTACATATTATTATTGACTCAACTATCTTCATGTAAAAATATCACGAAAGCAGTTAATTAGTTGTATTATACTTTTTCAATAAATACTGAAAAGTACGATTCATAGATAACAGCTTCTGGCATTAATCCTCTTTGTCAACGTCGTTTTCGTCTGTGAACACATTAACTTTCAAATGAATTATTTATTATTTTTGTGAAAAGAGCGTATTAAGCACACCGCGCCCATCTTATGGAGGGTCTGAGCCGCGTTTTTATAATTTCGTTTTTGGTTCAATATATTAATAAAAAAGTTTATTAAAGAAGTTTCCGTTGTTCTTCCTTTCAAGTACATCCCTAAGAATGTGACAACATTTTGGTCCGAGTGCGACCGATGCAAGGTTGAGAAATCAAAACTCAAAATTGTTCATCTCAAGAAGATCGACTTTGCTTGTAAAAATTCCCGGGTGACTCTTTTTTTAACTACTTCGAATTGACTTTTGGGTTTTAGATTTGATAGAGTCCAAAGCGCATGATACGTCATGAAAATGTATTCGTTAAAGCAGAAATAGCCCTATTTGGTACAAGAGATTGCAATCTTTTTGAGAACTTTTTCATAACGTCCATGAAACGATTTATATACATATCATATGTCTAGTGGAAAACTTTAAAAATTGTATTAACATTCTTCTGATCTGGATTTTTTAAGTATCTCTAATAATGCGAACATTACGCGCTTAAAAAAAACCTTAAAATTATTAATAATTTGAATAAAACTTTGGCAACGAAACTATTTTTACAGATCAACAACTGGATAATAATTCCCGACGAAAAATGTATTTTCAAATTAAATTCATAATATTGTCTTCCAAGATGCATAAAGGCATACATTTTTATAAACAATTGTTTTATTTGTTCTGAAATAGTACGCATTTGTATTCAAAAGAATCATTATTCAGGCTTTGTAAAGTCTAAAATCTAAAATGATTTTTCTCTGCTTCTATAAAATGAAATTTTTGCAGCTTTTGAAGTAATGCATCAACGTACAAGATATTTTAACAGTCACTCGCTATTAACGGATCTATTTTGTCTTTGGCAAACTTCTCCTTTTTTCCTTTACAATGAAAATCTTCTATTATTTTCTAATACTCGCTTATACTCCCTGAATAAATATAATTTTTCAGCAAATTACGGAAACATGTATTAAATTTATCACTTACGGTCAATATGAAATGAAGACCAAATTTGGCAACAGTAATAAAATTACTGTGTAATATCAACATCTTAGTATTTACATAGGATATGCTCCCTCTATCTCAAATTCAAAATTGAGCATTTTGAAAAATGATTTATGAAATATCGAGGAAATTCTCATTCTTAAATGTTACTATTTTTGATAGATAACTCATAGCGAACTTTTGAAAAAAAAGGTTTCATATTAAAATTGTTTATTTGAGAATAGTTATTTACACATTTCTCTTTTTTCTTCCGGCTTATAGATCAAAGTTTCAATCCTGATGATCCAGAGCTGATTTTTTTTCTTAAAAGATTCTTTAAAAATATGTTTGAGTAGGTTCTAGAAAAAAAATTACTAAGTGATTATCTACCATTTTTATTCATATTGAAAAAATTGTTCTCAAAATTGTACCCAAACAGATTTTTAGAGAATTTTTCGAGGAAAGAAATGAGCCAAAATCATTAAGGGGCTAGTCTAGTTTCTCACTTTCAAAAAATCGATTTTTTTTGCCTAATTCGATAGTATACAATTTGGAGAAAAAGTTCCCAGAGTAACTGTAAGTATGAAAAATTAAATTTTATAACCAAAAATCAGTTGTCAAAACTTTAAAAGCGTTTTTCTCAAAACTGCGTTTTCAAAAACGGCTGCAGCTCTAGCTCAAAGAAAAATTAAGGAATCGATTTGAAATTTGGCACGAATATTCGTAACATATTTTTACATACCATGAACTAGGATCTCTTCGATATTTCAAAAAATATAAATTTGCCGGGCAAAAAAAGAGCGTTTTTTTGGCAAAAATTTGATATTTTCTCAGGAAATGTTGTGTATTAACTTGTCAATAGAATCTGAATTTATCCTCAAAATTATAAAATATTTGACCGCGTGGTTTTTTTTATGAGTCCCGAAAAATCACCTCCATTTTCCGCCCGAGAAACTAGACTAGCCCCTTAAGATTGGACAATTTTTTTGTTTGAAATGGAGGGAAAATATCATTAACTCTCGTAGAACAATGTACCTTAAATCTGAATTTAAACTACCGTCCACCTAGATGCAGGAAGGCTAACTTGAAATTCAATTCCCTCCTTTTGTGTAAAATCAAATCTTTGTGGCTTATGGACCAATTCCTCTAAGTGGGCAGTATTAGTTTCTTCAACTTTCTATATTTTAAGCACGCGTGAAAAAACATTAATTTATTATTAACTTAATTCAAACTTTGGCAAAAATATTACAATTTCCATATAATTTCAAAATTTGAGTATCAATTCTCGTGTAACTATGTATGGTAAAATTAAA
>CAKNWU010322616.1:0-16247 GCA_932072015.1 Andricus quercustozae
TAAATAAAGTAGCCGGATCGAGGAAGAGGACGACGCGGCGAAGGCAGAGATCCGCGATTCCAAATTTCGCTCGAAACATGAATTCGGCCAATCAACGCACGACCCAACTACCAGGCCCGGGTTGGTACACTCGGCTCGCATCAACACAGTGGCCAATCGCTGGTCGCCTCCCACCATGTTCTACCCGACTGGCGTGCTTGGCCCGTCGCGTGTAGGCGTGCAAGGTCGACATCTTGCCAGCGCTATACAAGTTACCAGCATCCGACGAGCAAGGTCGTGATCGCTACTGGCAACTGATCCACGAGTCATTAGAGCCTCGCTCGCCCCATACCTGCCAGCAAGCTCTCGGCAATCACTCTACGTATTTCGCCACTACGGGTCTCAAGATTGACTGGATTCTCCAGTCATGACCACGTTGTGTGCCTACCCAACATGGTACGGATCAATGGAATTAAATAAACTCTGTTTTCATTGCTTTTTGTGTAAATCTACAACCCGTCCACATCCCATTACTTCTTAAGTCATCAAACATGTCGCTAACGTAGGAAAGCTAATACTCTATCCTTTCTTTTCAGCATGTATTTACCTAACTCGGCTAACCCCTTCACTGAAATCCCACGGGTTGCCTACGTGGGGACTTTGGGCTATCAGTGCAGAGGATACGAGCCTCGATACATGCCATGTGCTCGGCACGCCATGAAAAATACATTCTTAATTAATCTCGGACTGTGTGCTATTTTTTTTGCAAGCAGTAGTTGGTAATTTTCACGAGTGCGTACTTGACAGTCACTTTCTTCAAAAAAAGAATTGATACTATCATGGTGAATAAAGCAAAATTTACAAAAAAGATTTCACCAGAAACTTTCAGTCAAACCCAGCATCGAATGAAGACCCAGGTTGTCTCCTAAAAGTCTGGCAAATAATTTTTTTTTTAAGTTTGACGATCTCGAGTGTTGAACAAGATGAAGAGAAAGTTATTTTCTACTTTAGATCGCAATTCCGGTGGGGAAATCAATACACTTGCGTAACCTCCTCCGCATTTTCTAATCCGCATTTTCATAATCGTCGACAAAAAACGGAAAAAACGGATAAACTATATTTTCACCGTATTCAGCCACCTTTTGTTTTTATAAGTATCCTTGTGTAATATTTGCCATTACATTTGATAATTGACTAACTTTATTTTGATACTCGTTTTGAATTCAGGAAAAGACGTTGAGCTTCAATTTGCATGTTTTCGAAAGGATTAGAAAATTTGTCAAAAATGTTAGCGATGTCACCTTGAGAAACAGAATTGTTTTGTACATTATTAAAAAGACTATTAATCTCGTTTGATACCATAAAAAGCCTGCTTTTTATCCAGAGAGATGTGTCTTGGACAATTTCGTCAACTCTTGTATGCGGAATATCTGTATATTTATATAATTTTGCAACAAAAAGTGATTCTTCTCTCGCAATGTTACCCAATTCTGAAACATCTTTCGATACCACACGTTCTAATTCTGTATAAGTAACCGCCTGCTCTGAAAACAGTTCTTTATATGAATCACTGTCATCATCATTATCATGATCTACACCTTGAAAACCTAATTGCATTATGAAATCATCAACTAATGACGTTTGTAACGTTACATCTTCATTACTTTGTATCTCAGGAGGAAATGATACAGACAATTCCTATCTTATTAAATCGGCAACACGTTTGTCAACTTCTTGAACAGCATGTTTCGCTTTGCTATGCTTTTTGTAAGAATTATGCAAAGAATAACTTCTTTTGCAATCGTCTGTGTACATACTGCAAACAAGAGTTCACCAGCTCGACTTGGTTTAAAAACAATACGTTGTTACAAAATGTAGAGTTGCATGCAAAGCAGGTAATCATTTTCGTTTATTTGGATTTTACTCAAAGAAATCAGATAAAATACTAATAGCTTCGAATAGACACGCGTTTGCTTTTCCGAACAAAGAATTAAGTTTAAATAAAACTCAATGAAGAGAAAACCCGCATGTTTAACATGATAGAAACACAAAAATTGAAAGGTCTGCAAGTTTAAAGCTAAAACTTTTTTTTCCAATTAGCGAAATGTCAAACCAAAAATTATTCGCTCAATCTACAAAGCGTTTGATTTCACCCTGGAGTTCCCGATGTTGAAACTGTTAGTTTTTCGCCGGCTTTGCGGATTTCGTAAATCACTGATTGAATAAAGTGCCACATGGACTTAGAATAATGCGGATATAAGCAATCCAAAACGAAAAATATTTTTAAATTCAAATCAATCGAATGAAGGATCGATCTTGCTGTTTACTTCACTGCATCTACTATAACGCAGATGCCCTGCATATCCATCACGGCTCCAATAATCACCATTAATGGCTAAAGCTTTAGACTTGCAGTTTATAAACTCGCCCGTAGCCTAGACAATGATGTTTTTAACTATACAGCCCTGGAGGACGAAAAATTCGTTATTATAAAATACATCATTTTAAAGTAAATTAATGGAATATAAACGATTTTGGTATATCAAATTGTAAAGAAAAACATAATGGTGGTTCTTATTTATACTTAGTTGATTTTTAAAAAGAATTTCTCTGCTCTTATCCTCCCCCTCCCCAACCCTGTTTTGCTCCAATACTCAAAGAAGTCTCCTTCAAATTTGAGCGAGATCGATTGATATTTGAGGGCTTCGCAAAGATCATGAAGTTACCCGTTGATTGAACACAGGAAAAGGTCACCTTTTTGTAAGTCTAATATTAAAACGCGATGATATATGACAAATAATTCCAAATTTCAGTATATTGCTCAGAATTCGCCCGAGATTTGGCTTGAGGATAAGTCGCGGTGATAACCAGTCGATCTCCTTCTTAGAGGCATGTGAAGAAGCGACATATTTAGTGTTGAATAATTATCTTTATTTTATTTCTTTATCATTGATTTAAAAAAAGCTCGAGAAGGGTTCAGGCGTTCGCAGTAAGAATGTTTCATTTCATAAACAAACATATTTTACCAAAATATTCGTCTCATGCGCTTTCGACGCCATCCTATCCCCATCCTTACGTTCTATCCATTTTATCAATTGCTGAATCAAGAAGATCATAATTAATGATTAATCAACGGGAATACACAATTTCTTAACTACGAAGTGATATATTTTAGAATATTCGCCCAAGAGCGCGTCAATTGCTGGGACAGTTTCTGCGTCTAAATTATAATTCCCCGTTTGGGTTTGGCTATGGATGACTGGAAGCCGTTTTCCTGGATGGCAAGTTTCTGCAGATGACGCAGTGCAAGATCGGGTAATCGTGAAGAGCGAGCTATTCGATCTCTCTACCGGGGAGTGATGTTCTCAATATTCTCCTGATAATCTGAATTGCTCTTAATTGTTGGTGAATTTTCCTAATTCGGCCTCGTAACCGCCGCGAAAATTCTCTCCTAGCCCCCACTAAAAAGAAAAACACAACGAAGACCAGAAGTTTTAACATTTGTTTTCTATCGTATAATCAAAAAGGATTCTCCCTGCTCGCGCGAATGTGTTCCGAATCCTCAGTAGTTGATCCTTAATTTAACCAAGAAGAAAGTACTTACTATTGCAAATTTACCACGACTTAGAGCGAACAATTTTGTTAATTTGTTAATTTTTTACTTTATAGTTTTCAGATCGCACCCTTCAAATGTCTTCTGTAGTCCAAGAGCTGCAGGTCAAAATGTTTAATTTATATTTAATTTTTCTTATCATCATCTGCGAGTTATATGAAATTAATATTTTCCAGTTTGCGAATAAAAATACGAAAACCTTCCGTGACAACAAGCGAAGAATGACTTGTCCCCCCATATGTCACAATTTGAACGCTCCCTAACGTTTCCCGAACTTTTGAAATTTTTTATATTTATTTTTCTGTCCAGTTGGATTTCTTGAGTTGTCGGGTTTGCGGGTCGGCTTGCGAACCCTTAACCCGGCCAAGACCAATGCTACCCAGACCTGAAGTCATCTTGCGCATCCCTAATTTAGTGCAAATAACGAAGAGCAAAATATTCTTGACAGGTGGATGAAAATTCATACGAGCATTGGAAAGCTTTTAAGTGCAGTTGAGTGAAGCAAATTTAATTGGGAAAAATAAAAAAACATATTCCTTCTAGACCAGGAACCAAACGCTGTACCGTTAGGATTAAAATTCAACACTCTAACCAGTATATTTCGATTAAGTCACCGCTCGTTTTACTCAACATTGGATATTCTTTCAAAGTTTAATAGGAGATTTTAAAACGTGTTATTTAATATATTCAATCAACACACAAAATAGTTTTAAACTCTACCAAAATAATTTGAAACTTTCCCCCAAATTCCTCTACGACCCAGTTTTACTACAATTTCACGAAATCTTTCGCCTATCAATTTTCTTCGTGTAGATTCTCCAAATTAGACTACGAAGCTCATTTCTGTGACAACTCAGAACTACACCGATTTTGTCGTGCTTTTAAGTAACATCGTTTTTCTTTCTTGTTGCAGAGTTACGTGCACCGTCTGAATTTTTTCCTATTCGTGACCCTGCTCCTCATGTTCGTCGTGGCGGACCTTCCTCTTCTTCTTCTGAAGGAAATCATTCTCCTGAAAGGTCACTTTCTCCTGCCGAGCATCCACTTCGTGCCAGGTCTCGGTCTCCTACTGCCAGGTTCAGCTCTCCTACTGCCAGGTCCAGTTCTCCTCCTGCCTGGCCCACGGCTGCTCCTACCAGGCTTCCTTCAAATGACGGCCATGGATGTGGACTTGAACAACTTGCGTTTGTTCGCCTTATTTCCCTCAACAATCCTCACCGGATATTTGAACTTCGAAGGTACACTTTTCCAGCCAATAAACGAATGAAAATAAAAACACTTTCACAAGCGTATTTGCCTATGCCGGCGAAAGAACAAATTGTATTATCAACACCCGGTGGTGACGTCTTTGCAATATTGGAGAACCATAAAGTTCTTGCTGGAATATATAAATATATTGATCGCGTTATAAAACGTGTAAAAATTAATATGAACAGCGGCACGGTTACCAGATTGACCAAAGAAGAAATCAGTGATACTCCAGTAGGTTACCGCCGCCCAATCAATATTAGTTATACTGTAGTAGATGATGTAATGATAATGTAAAGATAATGCAGTAGTAAATTGTAACCGAAAATACAAATTTCATTCTAATAATTTTACATCCTCACTATTTTTTGTTAAACTTAATTAATCAGGAAACTCTAGGATTCAGAATTGGTCTGTTTTCTCTAATATTACATATAAACTTTTATTCATCAGAATTCTTAGTTAAAGACAGGAGACGTACAGGGTGGCCACAGAACCGGGAAAACCGGGAAAAAGCCGGGAATTCGGAACAACCGGGAAATAACCGGGAATTTCGTTTGAACTCCGGGAAAAAAATGAAGACTCTATTATAGGGATAATTCGAGCAGGCAGCAAGTGGCGAAAGATATCATTATTTTGAGTACAAACATATACTTTTTCATTTTCTACGGTGAGACTGAATAAATAAGTTAAACTGTTTTGTTATGATAATTTGCCTTTTTCAGTGTAGTTATACAGAGTTATTACGTGTATGTGTACTCACGTACTGAAAGCCACAAAACATTCAAAGAATAAGATTTTACGAAACACCTTCGAATTTTGTTGCACGGATTCTCCGAAAAATCTTCATTTTGTCCTTGTTTAAAACGATTAAATTTTTCCAAATTAGTTTATTTGCTAAAAATTATGAAGAATTTTGCAGGAAAATCCCGAAAAAACGTCAGAATTGTTACTAAAAGAACCGGGAAAACTTTCGAAATGTACCCGGGAAAACCGGGAAATTAAAATACCTCATCCTGTGGGCACCCTGGACGTAATTTTCCAAGACTTTTCTAAGAAGAATGCTCGTTAATTGTAATTGTCTAAAGATCCATACTCAATAGAAGCTATAGATTTCAAGTCAGTGAACTTTCTGAAATCAAGATTTACTTTAAAATTTGGATCATGATTAAAAAATTAATGAAGTGCGTATTCACTGAAGGCCGTGAGATTCTATGTTTTGCATGGTTCGAGAATGTGACGAAATCCCGTTATTAGATTTTTATTGGTACATAATACTTATAATAAAATACTTATAATTAAATAAATTTTATGGAAAAACGAGGTATTTCTAATAAAATAAAATCCATACTCTTTACTCTAATCACATTGACCAAGTGAAGCTCTCCATGCGGGGTTATTAGTATCCAAGGGCTTTTGTTCCAGACGTGTTTCACTCCAATATCACTCTTCATCTCACATTTCTTATAAACTAATTGTCTTCATCGATCTTTCTATCAGTTGTAAATAAAAACCAAGATACAGGTTCTATCCTCTCTTCATCGAAGGTATTGATGCATATTTTTTTCTCATCCTTACCTTCAAACACCATAATATTTGTTTTATTCATGCTAATTTTAAGATCCATGTCCATTATGCTAGTATTTAGTCTGCTTAATATTTTCTGCTTTTTTCGATTGACTCTGCCATTACAACCCTATCATCTGCAAACGCTAACGCACGAACCTTTACTGTTCGGAAATCCACTCTTAGAAAGTGTGCAAAACTTCACCCAAAAATAATTATTGGTTTTCCAAATAAGTCATTTATTATCAAAAAATGGAAAAATTGGATACCAACAAATGTGGGTGATTGTACTTTACAAGAGTGTTACTATCAAGTAAGTCTAGCGGCTTCTTATAATTCAATTTCATAGAAGTGGCTCTAAAAAGAAATTAACTTTTTGTATAACCAGTGAATTGACTCTGTCTATTTTCATTCCATAAAGATCAAGTTTGTACCAAATATGGAAAAATAGTTCTATTAATTGTTAAGAAATTAATGAAGCAAATGTTCAAATTGCAAACAGTTTTAATATCTCAGCAACAAATTGATGTATCAAGATATTTTTTTCAGTCTGCACTAGTATTCCGTGCTGGTATAAAATCTGTTGTTTGCTTCTTCAAAAATTATATTAAATGCCTTAAGTTTAAAACTATTTTATTTATCTGCCTTATTTTGCGATTAATTTATTATTTACCACATTCTGCGTGAAGACTTTGTATGTTCAAAACTGCAGTAGCAGTAATTTGTAAAAAAAGATTACCTTCGCCCTCTTTTAAAGTACAAATGTTTTTTAAAGTGTAGAAAAGTAGTACATATCAAATGGATTTCATCTCGATTCCATAAAGTAAAAATTGACGGAGTTATTTCATTTGTTTATGAGGAAAAATATACCTTTTTTCAGGCTACTTTTATGCCATTTAATTATACAAACTCCTTCCGCCGCTAAGTGTACTTGATGGCAAAACTCATGTAGAGGACAGTCACCCACTTTAGTTAATACCCTATCGCTCAAATGTGTACGAATCACGTTGAAAAACAGTCCAATAACAATTAATTTTTTACTAAAACTATTAATTGATTTGGGCCGAAGTTTTGCACACATTGGTTCCTAATTGATTGTTTCAAACATATGGGCTTTTGTTAAAATTTGTCAAAACAAAAATTCGCAGTCAAAATTCAGGTAGCATTTTCTGTACAAGATAAGCTTTTTTCAATAGGCGCCTGGTCTAATATTGCTTTTATTACTTTTAGGTGACATACATTGACTCCATACTATTTTAGGACCTTCTAAAGACCTCCTACAACCTTTTTTGTTCATTCTTAAACTTTTTTCTCTGATCTGTCTCAAAGTAAGTATCTGATCCGCGTAAGATCTTCCTCGCGCAAATCCACCTATGATCATTGCAGTTGCCTTTAGCTCACTTTTCTGTGTACATTGGGCCAATAATCGCCTTTTGCCAGCAATCTGGAATCTCTTTCCATCTCGATACATAACGAGTTAATACCATCTACACCAGCAGCCTCACCATTCTTTAAGTTCCTAATTATATCCCTAATATCAAAAGCACAAATTGTTGCAACCGGGTTTTCCGACTTAATGTCTACTGTGCTTCACTTCCCAATAATTCTTTGTAACAGTATATATAACTGCCTTTTATTACGTCCGTATCCCATATCATTTTACTTGTTCTATTCATAATTCCGACTAGCTATGTACTACTACTTCCATTCTTATTCCCTTGTCCAATTTTCAAAATAATGACTTATTCCTTTCGAAAGCATTTTGTTCTCTTCTTTCGCTTGATTTCCCCATTCGATTTTCCTAAAACAGCAGCACCACACATATCAGTTGCGCTCCTCACAATGATTTGCTAAAACATTTTACACATGCCCTCTATATCTTTATTGCGTATTAGCGTCTACTAAGTTGTCCTATCTAGGCATTCGTTTATCTTATTTGGAAATTCTATTCGCACTTCCGGTTTCTGTTAATTCTCTGTCTCCTTCCCTAGGGATCGCGGGAAACTGACCGACTCTTGTCAGTGGGACTCAAACCAAGGAGCGATCCTTCTAGAAGGTAATGGAAAAGCCTCCTGGAATATCGAGGGCGCGAGTTATCATGAGTTATCATGCTTCCAAGCTTCTCGTGGGACTTAAATGAACGTGCGAACTAAAGATAAATGTGGAGACAATCTTGCCGAAGCCGTATAAGTGCAGCTAACGGAACTCCTCGTAAGAAAGGGGCAATGTTGCGGAGCACAAAAAAAGAGAGACCGTAAAGCGCGTCTCGCAAACAGAAGTCAAGGCACCCCACAGGGGGCAGGGGTGGATGAAACTTCACCTGGAGAAAATCCTCAGGCTTATCCTATAGGCAAGATGAGAAAGGACTCCAGGGGAATTCCCCCAACCGGGAGTTGAAACGGCAGAAGGCTCTGGAAACACAGGGCCTTACTTTCGCGCAGATGGCTAACAACGCCTTGGTGAGAGTTGTCATTGCGTCGGGTTATCCTGAGAACTGTTACACTGCTGCAAAAGATTTCCGACCAATCAGCCTAACGTCTTTTATCCTGAAGACGTTCTAGAAGTTGGTCGAGAGATACATTAGGAATGAGGTGCTCTTGGCCTCCCCGCTGCATAGAGGGCAGCATGCTTTTCAGGCAGGATGCTCGGTAGAAACTGCGCTTCATTCTCTTGTGGAAAAATTGGAGCTGCAGTTGGAACAAAAGGCGCATGCTGTGGCCACTTTCTTGGATATAGAGGGTGCTTTCAGCAATACTCCTTTAGGAGTCATCTGTCAAGAGCCTCTGACATGTGGTGTGCCGGACCAGCTTGTATGCTGGACAGGAAGCATGCTACGCCGAAGAAGACTCGAAATCAGATAAGGTAAGGGCCTAGGAATGGGAATAGCTCTACGGAGATGCCCACAGGGGGTGTCCTTTCACACCTACTGTGGTGCATTGTGGTGGACGGCCTCCTTCGAAGGCTAAATAAGGAGGGTTACTATACTCAGGGATACGCGGATGACTTTATAGTCAAGAGGTCTGGGGTCAACTGCTGAGAGCAAATAAGTAAGGGTGTGACACAATAGGCTTTATAGCTTGAACGCCGAGAGAGCTCTCCTTGGACTCCTCGCCCGTTTCAAAGCTAACTAACTAAATTCTCTATCTTGATCAGGGTGTCTATCGATCGGCTATTTTCAAATTCCAGGTCATTTCCCGGTTTTTTGCCGCTTCGAGCGAATTCCCGGTTTTTCCCGGTTTCCCGGTAGAATAGACACCCTGTTGATTCGCGTTTGCCATTCCCGTTGCCATTCGTGTATGGACCTACTAAATTACTTGGCATCCTGTCCGTACCATCGCGTTGAATTCCAACCCATCCATTCATGTCTCCTAGTAAAATGATTTCTTCTCCATGATATCAAGTACCTATATTATAATTTAGAGTATCCCAAAAGGTGTCTTTTACTTCACTCCTTTCACCATCAACTAGGGCGTAACACGCTATGATAAATAATAATCTGATTTCCACTTTCATTCCAACCCACAACTATCTATACCATGTGACTATCTATTCACGACCATAATTCGAGTCGGCATTTAAAATCCTCATTTTCTATGAGTCTACTGTCGCATCGCTTTTTTATTTGTTTCAGGTACACATAAAATATCTAGCTTCCTCACGTGCATTTTTTTCTCCTAATTATCTTACCTTAAGACCCCTCCAGCATTCCAAAAACAGCCAGTCTCCATCTATTGCATGAAACTTTACCGGATGCAGGCCTTTTTCCAACTAAAGTTTCAATCGATTCCAAGGCTATTCTATTGTTTGTATTATTCCTTGTTTAATGTATACGCCCAACTACAAACTTGATGCGCGAAATGTATTTTGCGAGTAAGAATAATATACGAAATAATAAACAAAGTCGTCGTAAAGTTGTGAGTCCAGTTATAACGTCAGTCCCACCCGATTTCGGTCAACAGAAGGAGATTATAGGGACAGTACTAGAACCGAAAGTGTCATGGTTGGTTTGTGTTGCATATTTAGGAGAACGGTTATTTTGATGTTTTTTCTTACCTTGCATGAATCTTTATTCGCAGCCACCCTGCAACATGTGTCATTTCAATGCATGTATATAGTTACAATTCATAAATGCATTGATATTGAAACATACGCATTCTCATTATTTTGTCTTTATAATTTAAAAAAGTATCTAAATAATAAAAGCAAAACAAAATTAGTTATTAAAAATTTAATTGTATCTTGTGTCGTTGTTCTAAAAACATATCTTCTTTATTTTTAATATTTTTTTTACGATGAAAACAAAAATTACTTATCCTATCAAAAACGTTTTCAGAAAAAATTTGTAGATCTATTTTGTTTGAACAACTTTTGCTTATTTATTTCTTTTGTATCTTCAGATGTTGTTCCAAAAATGTAATTTTTTCACTTTCATGTTATTTGAAATTTTTTTCCAGTTTTGCGCTTTGACCGCCAAATAGAATTGTTGAATTTTTAGTTCATATTTCTTTTGTCGTATTTATTCTTTTGCCCAGAATCGTTTGCCAAAAAATGATGGTTAACGAACTCAGTCTTTATTTTTGGTCGCTAAGAATGTGTGCCAAAACGCAAGCTAATCCAGTTAGTCTTTCAAAAGTTATTCATACATTTGACAACAACAAGAACTACGACAGGCAGACGGATAATACCGTAAAAATAATTTTTTCGTTTTTTTTTTTTTTAAATCAGTGAGTCAGGAGGATCAAATTGAAGATAAAAAGATTAATGATGAATTGTCAAAATAAATTATTCGTATTTTTGTGGTCACCCTACTAGGACTCACCTCACTGAGCGTACAATATTTAAATGGTTTTAAAAATTTCACTGTAACATTCTTATAACGCCTTATGCAAATATCGTATGCCCACCTGATAAATGAGGAAAGAGTGGAATTTTTGGTTTCAAAAGTTCCAGCGGTCGTATTTTTAAATCGATTTTATAGATTCTTTTTCTAAATTGAAGCTTGTAAAATTTTGAAGGGGTAATAAATCATTAATTTGTCATTTAAGTTAGAAGCTGTCAAAAAAGCATCTATTTTTCTATTTGTGCTACCTACAAGGTGCTCTATTTATCAACATTTCCATAAAAACAAATAGAATTAGTAAATTCAATCTCTCAAAATGAACCAGTGAAATGTCCCTGATTTCCAATGAAATCTCACTATTTGAAATAGCCAGAAGTGTGTCACTGGCAAATAATGAGAATTCACTGGTTTACTCAGTGAAATTCCGTCACTGGTTCAATCATCTAGCTTCACTGGTTACTCAGTACCGGTGGTCATCTGGTCGTAAAGACGCGTTGAGGTCCGTCAGCTGGTTAGTTATGACACTTATCATTCATCACTTTTTCAGAGATGAGGTGCCCTCATCTCTGCTTTACTGCTAACTTTTGCAAAATTATCGTTTACGAATCTCACTTTACTCTCACAGCAATAAATGATGACTGGATTGCAATATTATAAGATATAAAATGTATTCCGTCTAACTTTGAGAAGGCCCGCCATTGCCTCCCCACTTTCAAGCAAAATATATTATATCCCCTGCTTATTGTAGCCATGCATCAAATATTTACAACAAAAACACTAGTGCACGTTAAAGTTCGTATTCACTCGAGAAAGACAAAGACTCGACCGACGACACGCGCGTTGATTTACTTTATTTTTATAATTTTCATAAACAAATTAATGGGTAAAGTTGCCATCTGGTTTATTTGCGTTCTTTGATTGCATTCATGTATTGATTTCATCTTCAGCTTATGTAACATTGACCGTTATTCACAACCCAGAACAAAAAAAAAACAATTTTCATAACAAATTTTTACAAAAAAATGTGTGTTCTTACGTCCTTTTTACCCTTTTACACCCAGCAGGCTGCTTTTTTTTGGTAAATCATAATTGTATTTCGCGCCACCTCGGAATAGATCAACTCGTAGTTCCCCCACATTGTGCTTGTGCTGCCACTATTTCAAAGAATAACCGCAAAAAACCACGTCTGCTTCCTGCGCACGTTTGGCTACTCATTCTCTTCTTTCTGCAAGAAGTGTGTAGATCGCTCCGAGATGGGTAAACATAAACGTTCGCGAAGATTCGTTTGGTGATGAAAATTATTCACGCAAATTATTAAAAGTGATACAGAAATTGAAAACGAGACGCAGGAATAAGCGCCGCCATCGTAGGAGTTCTACTTCTTCATCTTCGTCACGGGATTCGAGTGTATTTGGTATTAGCCGCCATTTTGAACCCAATGATCTCTCACCTCTCAGAAACGATCTAGGTCTGACCCATTTCGTATCCAATAGCTCTTAACCATCGTGGAAAAATAGATTTACTTGGGTGACTCGTCTCTCCATCATACAGGCTCTTAACCCGTAGATGGCACTGTTACGATGAAGACGCTCTAGCAGGCTTTTCCCTGCATAGCCAACATTTGTTTAGGAATAGCATTTTTACCAATGCGAAATTGTTTCTAAAAACAGACCGAGGAAGCCGTCGAAAAAGGCGAAGGTCATGCTCTAGTTTGAGAAAAGGAGCATACTCTCCTGGAATTTTGCATCCGGAAGTTGATCGTCCGCCATCTTTAGAAAGAGAACCAGGGCCACCGCTTTTAAATATGGCACCCGACGGCAAATATTTTTATAACAATTATTTATAACGATACACTTTGTTGTTGAATGATAATATCTTGTGCCACAATATTATTCTTGAGATTAAAAGGAACGATATCGGAGAAAAGAAACATTTTCTTTTCAGAAATGCGATATGAGTGAAATTGTTTATAACAAGCGTCAATTTTGAAAATGAAACTTTAAAATCTGTTAAGAAGTAAGATCTCTAAAATAAGGAAAGCAGTATGGGGAGACATGATAATAAGGCAAGTTCGAAGCCAAAACAGAGAGGATGAAATAGTAAATGGAGAGGGAAATAAATTGCTAGCGTTTTATGAGAGAGGGGGCTGAAGAAAGATTTTGCCTATATGGAGCTGGGACATAGAGCAATTGTGAGGAACTTAAAAATGCAATTGAATCAGGCGAATTCAATTGGGAAAATGAAAGAAAAACATTTTTTTTTGCGTCAGGACCCAGGCGCTGTATACGTGTACATTTCTGATTCAAATTAAAAATCCCAACCATTCTACTACAAAACCTGATAACTATTTTTGCCTTTTCAATTTCCCTCAAGCAACCATTTGTTTCACTTGAATTTGGGTTTTCTTCCATAGATTAACAGGAGACTTTAAAATTTCTTATATAATGTCGAGTATTCTCTTCATTCCAGGTCTAGGTCTCCTTATGCCAGCAATCCTCCTCCAAGGCTTCCTTCTCCTGACGGACGTGGATGTGGAATTGAACAACTTCCATTTATTCAGCTTACTTCCCTTATAAATCCACATCGAATATTCTTACTTCGAAGATATACTTTTCCTGCCGACAAACAAATAAAAATAAAATCAGTTGGACGTATATATGTGCGTATTCCAAAAGAAGAACAAATTGTATTATCAACATCTGATGGTGACCTCTGCAATATTGGAGACTTATGATGTTCTTGCTGGAATTTATCAATATATTGATCGCATTATAAAACGTGTAAAAATTAATATCGAAAGCGGCACGGTTACACCATTGACCCGAGCAGAAATATTTGATATTCCAATAGGTTTCAGCCGTTCAATCGTGACGAATTATAGGGTAGAGAATTTTGTAACATTATCCCTTTAACCGGGCATCTATTGAATTATATATAATATATATTGCATTGTTAAAGTTTAATGACCATAGCATTACAATAACTTCAAATATAAAATATGGATTTTAACCAAAATTATTTTCATTTTTAGTATTAGTAATGTTGCATTTCAAACTTATCTCAATGGTGATCATTGAGAATTTCATTCAATTTGCGTATAACTGTTTCCTGTTCAGTAAATTGTCAACAACAATAGAAATACTATTTAATAATGGTAGGGCATTAATACTAGCCCTTGCCATTTTGTCGTAAAAGTTAATTGATCAAAAAACTTTGAGAATCAGAAACTCAGATCATGAATACCAAATCAATGGATTGTGAATTTAATGAAGGGCGAGAAAAATAATTAAATAAAATAAGAGAATTTTTCGTTTCGATTATATTATTTTAAGTGATCCTTAATGTTTGAATTTAAAATAATTCAAATAATTTAAAAGGATGTGAAGAATACACAGACTGACAAAGAGTATTAAAAAATCCAAAAGGGTTACAACAATGCAAAAGAATTAAAAGTAAATCAAAAGAATTTGAAGATTTCTCTTGCATACTTCATTTTAAGTCAGGCTGATGTATATATACGAGGGTGTGGCTATTAAATAACGAGATTGGTACTGTAAAACATTTTCTTTTATTTTCATACATACCTATTTATTATCAACATCAATATACAACCCTAATCTATCCCTGCAACGCTCCACGCGAATCTTCCATTGTTTGAAATAGTGCTGGAAGTCTTCTTCTGTCAGCTCATTGAGGACGCGTTCCGCTTTCTCTTTCACAACGGACTCATATCTTGTACCTTTTAATGCAGATTTAACCTTAGTAAACAGATAGAAGTCGCGCGGCGCAAGATCCGGGGATGTTGTGCTTGGAAAAGACCTATTAGAAGACAATGCGGAATAAGCCGGCGCATTGTCTTGGTGGAGAACCCATGACTTGTCCTTCCAAAATTCGGTTCGTTTTTTCCTTATTCCTTCACGGAGTTCAGCACAAACGTGAAGGTAGTAATGCCCAGTGAACCGATTTATCGATATTGTTATCCGTTTTTGATGCGGAAGAGGGACCCAGGCGTGAACATCTTCAACGTCTTCTCGGCCATCTTGAAAACGCTTAAATCACTCAAAAACCCCTGCACGGGAATAAGCATTTATTGCCATACACTTTTTTAAATAAATTATAAGTTTCAGTAGTGGGTTTTCCAAGTTTCATGTGAAATTTCACAACAATTCGTTGTTGTATTGTTACACTTAAAATTTTTCCAGCGAAACAAAAAAAACTATAATGCGAACGAAGGCTGCGGCTATACGGATTTGTTTACACAAGCGAGAAGTACTGCATTCGAAAGAGAAGGCTTCAGGCTCAACAGCAGTCGTTCGCTGATGTTTGGTGCATGCATACTTCTTATGTAGAAGCGCAGTGTTCAGCTCTGACACCGACCCGATCAATGTTTTTGTTGGAAATACTTAGTCATCACTGAGTATTATTACTAAATATGCGGAGAGCATGGCAAGGAAACCGGACAAAATTACATTGAGTCTAACCATGGTTGCATACAACCACTAAATATCAGTAAGTACAACGTTTTTTCAGAGTTGCCGGCCTGGCTGGGCGGTGAATTTACTTTTTAAATTACCTTAAACAGGCCGTCCTTTCCTCCCCTGCGGAGGTTAGGCACGGCTTCGGCGAAAACTCGGAAAGTCGCCGTACATCTTTACGAGTTTTCTCCTAAAACACCGTTACAATATATTGTCAGGTGTGAATTCTGGCCTCCAAAATTCTCAAACTGACTATGGCTTATTCCGCTATAAGGTCATGGACTTTTGACGTAACTATTTATGCTTGGTTTATGACTTACAGTTTTATTTTTATATTATTCAATCGTTAAAAAAAATCCTTTCAGTCCAAACTATCTAATCAAAGTTAATCTAGGGCGCCAGCCACTAGCAATAATAAATTAAATTTTCGAATTTATGAAATCCTGCTAATGACACATTCTACTCACTTTATTAAAATAAATTAATCTGAAATTTTTCGTATTTTACTCTTCAAGGATCTAGCTCA
>CAKNWU010322618.1:0-10858 GCA_932072015.1 Andricus quercustozae
TACATATACTTTCGTAGAATTAAAGACCCAAGTCAATTTATCATCTTACGTAAACTTACTATATCCAACGCCGATCGAATAATTTCCATCATCAGACGTAGTAATTTTATTTTTATTGCAAACAGAACAACCTTCGTTCTATTTTCGCGTTGTTACCTGAAGTGAGATCACACCAGATTGCAAATAAGTACTGTAGTATCGCAAATTAATTAGGTTATACATTTTAATTTTAAAATACAATTCACGTATAATTACTAGCTGATTGTAAATATAACCAAAGCTTTTTCTACAGTGTACTTGCATAAAAGCATGTAACATTGCGACGACATGTGACATGCATGACATATGACGGCTCATATCAAAGGGTGATACTATAACTCACCTTTTTGGTAAAAACATGACACATCATCCCTCTCTATACGCAATCACACATACACTCAAATCCAAACTCATCCTCACACGCTCTGCACTACCACTAAACGATCCAGAACCGGCACCATATTACTACTTCTGTACGATTTAATGATAATCCTTCCAAACAGACAAATAACTGAATATTTTTTGTTATTTTCGGCTATTGAAAATTTGTATATTTATTGATTATCCTGTGCTATCCCGGTAAGAAGGCTTGAATAGAATAGGATTGAAAATTTCCATTCATGTTAATACCTGATTTTCCCTTCGTTCTCTTAAACCAGAAACAGTAATTAGAAAGAAGCAACTGCTATACGTTTCAATACAGTTTGAAAAATATAATTTTCTACTTTTTTGATACGAAAAGCAGTAAAAGGACAAGGTAAAATTCAAAAATTAATTGATTAATTAATTAATTAAAAGAAATTAATTAAATAATAATTTAATTAATTATTAAAGTTAATTAATGTTTTCAGAATACATCAATTCTTTTTGGTATCTCGGTACCACAAATCCTATTTCATTCAATTCAGTTATACCATTTGGAATTGAGGGTAATACGTTTCTTACCAAATCAATTCAGATTTCTTGATTTGAAGTCACACCATCTCTCCGCAATGTATGTTGAATTCACTGTAATAGACCCTTCCTAACTTGAATTCAAAAAGCGGTAATTCAGAAAATTCAATGTACACATTTCGCGAATGAATTAAACTGAATTGAACACACTTCATATCTAACCTTCTTTTTGGAATAGGAAAGAGAGTCATGAACACTATGTGAATAGACGGGAATTACATTTCTGAGCCACTTATTACTTTCTTGAACATTGAAGCCTGAAGGGAAAATCAGGTATTAAAAATAATAGGATTACCTCTAGTTTCACGCTGAAATCTTAAATTTTTAATTCTATTCTATTCAAGCCTTCTTACCGGGATTCCAGTCACTGACATTGACACTCCTTGACAAGTATATACTCTGGAACTTTCTACCTGTAGTGTCATCATATTCAAAGAAATACTGAAATTAATCCAAATATCTTCGATTTTGAAGATTTATATACGTTTTTAATCCTATATCCATTACATTTAGAGCGAGCTAGAAAAGTACGTTCGATCTATCTCTAATGGGAAAAGTATCACTTACTTGTAATCTAGGTTCAAATATTTTTTTAATTATTTTATAATAATATTTTTTTAATTTACTTTGGAACCTGTTGGACGATGGGCCAGACGAATACTCGTCCTCCAGGACCCAAGAGTGGTTTGCCATAACAGCATCCTGTGAGACATTTTATAATTGCTTTTAAATTACTCCTAAAAATCACACACACACACACACATCTCGTATGATTAAGAGGGGAAAACCCGGCTTGAAATTGAAATCTTTCTATAAAGAATGTTTGTATTAGATGGAGAAAATCGTTAGTCACCAGGGAAGTCTTTACAAATAAATAATACATACAATAATTATATATTTTTGCTTACTGTTATTTCAAAGTTAAAATATGTATATGAATTTATAATACACAACCTGAAGTGAAATTCATACTTCAACATTCAATTTCAGAAAATCTTTATGAAGTCATTGAAAAATAGGCACATTGCGGATACATTTAAAAAATACAATGGTCAGAGTTAAAAATATGATCAATATTCTATTTAAACTACCTATGTTCACTTTAGTTTTTATAAAATGATGAAATATAGTTTGGGTTTCAAAACTGATGCATTCTACACTTACAACAGGCGTACATAAAACATAATGCTAGTCTTTATTTAAACGAAAAAAATAATTACGGATTTGCTTATAAAAAAGGAGTATTCAAAATACAAAGATGGGGTTTTGATGGGCGACATTGGAAAAAATTTACCTGAAACGACAATCCCCTCGTTAGGACCACAGGTAACAAATCTACATGTATCTATTACTGCAACGAAAACAAAACTGCCGATTTAGAGGCAAACATTTAGAAACGGACACATACTCTTATTTGCATCGATGCTCCGATTTTCGATACTAAAGAACAGCGTTTCCCAATCTATTACCGGCAGTAGGGTAATGTGTTTCAATAAGTTGTTCTATGATTTTTTATTAAAAATATATAATACAACTGTTCAGAAACAAATCCCAATGTTTGTTCTTGATTTATTCTAGAACACATTTGTAACACATTTCTAGCACGTTGACATAACACCGTTACAGACCAATTCTAGATTAAACTTGGAACAAATGTTACAGAACGTCTGTGATTTTTGAACAATTCCATAGCAACTGTTACAGAACAGTGCTGTCACATAGTTCTAGAACAGTTCTGTCGCAATTTTATCACAGTGTTCTAGAACATTGTTACCTTTTTGTTCTATAACAGTTCTGTCACCATATTGTAACAACTGTTATAGAACACCGTTCTTTTTTTATCTAGAACAGTTGCACAACGTGTTTGCTGGGCATTATGTTATATCTCATTGTAACTAATCATAAGACACTTTTTATTAATTAGGAGAGACCGGGAGAGATAAACAACTTTTCTTTTTTCGATTTTTTATATTTTTTGTGTCGAACTTTTTCAAGAAATATTATTTTGACCTTGTTTTGTACAACTAAGGCTTATATAATGACTATAACTACTACTACTACTGGTTTAACTTGATAACTGAGTTCATTGAAAGCGAAATTAGATGATGCGGAAAATGATTTAACTCGCCCCAGCCCTACTAAAAAAAGACAGGAATCGTCACAAATGGTCAGAAGTTCTGACGATTCCTGAACATCCTGACCATTCCTGACGAGTCTGACTATTTCTGAAGATATGCAGGTAGGCCAACCCAAAAGGATTAAAAATTGAAAATATTTTTTTTTTTCAATTTTGCATATACAGATTCAAAAGTTCGGAATCTACGGGTTTCAACGATTTCAGATATCTAAAAATTTGCCTACAAAATTGAAAATTAGGATAAATATAATGTATCTTGTAAAGAGAAAGAGATACGTCAAAACGGACAAAATTTTCAGATTCACCCTCAGAGTCATTTAATATATAAATATTAATAATTAAATATAAGTAAAAAGAGAATATGCATAAATAAATATAAATAAATAAAATAAATAACCTGTGAAATATAAAAGGGATTAGGCTTTATGGCATTCTATTCTTCGACCCGTAATAAAAGGATTATCCTTTGAACCCAAGCTCTGACGAGTTCTAAACATTCCTCATGAATTCTGACTGTTCCTGACGATTTCTGTCGAGAAACGTAACAAAAGTGGTCAGAAATGGTCAGAATACATGCGGGGCGAGTTGTACCAGTTTAGCGGAGTCAATGATTTTGAAATCGGGATTCAAATCTTCAATCATTTATTACAATACCTACCTTTTTTAGAGGAGTATAACCTTTTTTTCATTTTTTTGTCTTGCTCTTTTACTTTTCTACTTATTTCTTGGTCTTCTTCTCTTCTCCGTATATTTTTTCTCTGTCGCCTTTTTTGAATTACAAAAGTCCTTTAAAATATTTTTTGCCGTCAGTTTCCATTCTTTTTTTCCTTTTTTGGCATTCAATTCGTCTCTTATAGGAGCACCGGTACAACATGCTAATAATAAATCGAATTTTAGTGGTTCAACTCGCCCCATATGCAAGCGGCACAACTCGCTCCGACATGCGATTGACATTAAACAATATGGAATTTTGTTGTTGCTAAAAACAAAACCTCAAATTCTGGAAGTGTGGTATACTCAAAGGTATACTGAATCTAGCAGGTCGATTGTTTGAAATTGATATGGTTTACAGAGAGCTTGGGATCGAAAAATGGAAAATTGTTAAAATTTACTTACGAGCCACGAAAATAAGTTTTTTAGAATAACTTTAAAAAAATGCAACAGGTAAAAAAAATAATTTCAGGAACAATTCAAGTTTCAAGTAGTTCACTTCGACTTAATTTGATGGCGCCTCATAACGAATACTTTAGAAGATAAAGGTACGGGTTCAACTCGCCCTTATGTTCAACTCGCCCCGGTCTCCTCTACTTTATAGTTATATTTTGGACAAAGAACCAAACATTTTTTTCCTCATAAAAATAGGTGTGGATTAAAAAAGACAAAATTCCCGTAGCATGGAAACGTTCTTTTAGACAAGAACAAAGCAAAACTAAATATTTTTAAATCGGTGAATGTCTTCTGCATACAATAAGGATTTACATTTTTTACTTTGGGATTATTTAAATACGAAGTATAGTGCATTCAAAATATGAAAAAAAAATTTTGTTTAAAAATTATAAATATTTGAATATTTCCAAAGAAAATTTCGAAAGTGATACATTTTTTTGCCTCTACTGATTTTTTCATCAACTCACTGACCAAGGGAAAGATGTCCTGATACGCTCAAGAAACCTCCCTCAGAGAAACACTGTTTTAAATTTACTTTAAGGGCTGCGGGAAATATTTGTTCATTGCCTACAAGGAAAAAATCTAAAAATTACGTTTTTTCTTACTAGGAGATGATCAAATATTTTTTACATCACTTCAAGTAAATGGCGAACAATATTACTGCAATAGTGGTTTCTTGAGGTTGTCACGACATCAGCTTTTGGGTCACTGGGTAGATGAAAAAATCAGTGGGGCCATAAACTTTTATCTTTACGGAAATTTTTCGTTCTTTCTTAGTAGGGATGAACAAGTATTTTTCACACCCTTTAAAGTCAATTGCGAACCGTCTTACTGCGAGGCTGCATTTTTGTGGTTGTTAGAACATCATCCCCGGTGTCACTGAGTTGATGAAAAAATCAGTGGGACCAACAACTTTTACCACATCGAACACTTTTCGTTCTTTCTCATTAGGAGAGGAACAGACTTTTATAAAACACCTTAAATTAAATTGCAATCGATTATACTTCGAAGATGGTTTCTTAAAGTTGTTAGAACATTATTTTCGGTGTCACTGACAGGGCAAGTACCCGAGGTGTACCTCACAGATTTTCTTCATTCTGTAATATGGTGTAGTACAAAAAAAAAGTTCACGCGTATTTTTTGCCACGTGCTAATTCTTCGATTTAAGGGACGAAAAACACCCTTAAAGTTTACCCCCATGAACAGTTTTTCTTTATTATCTCAAAAACGAATCGGAATTTTTTAACCAAACAAACGACTCTTACTTTTATAAAGGAGAGTGTGATTTTTTTGACATTTTTTTAATACAGAAGCTTTCGAATCAGTTGAATCTCACTGTATATTGTACTGTTATTAAGAAAATTAAAAATTAAAGTTGATATGTTTCGGAGTTTTTGAACAAACATAATTTCAAGGGGTGAGTGACCCTTACAGTTAATTTACTGCTTCCCGAGGTATACCTCACCGATTCTCTTCATTTTGTAATATGTTGTACTATATAAAAAATAAGAGACACGTATTTTTTTACGTGCGAATTCGTCGATTTAAGGGGTGAAAACAACCCTGAATGTTGACCCTCAAAAACAGCTTTTCTTTAACCCATTAATGCCCAAAGTGACCAAAATTTTTCACCGATTTCGACTGGATAACTTTTGATGAAAACGCACTTGAAAAAAAAAATGAAATACATATTCTGATGCTTTTGGGATCGCTCTTTCCGAATCTGGTGACGAAATTGACTAAAAATCATAAAAATGACCCTGATAACGTTGTCACCTGGTGCTGGAAAGTATTCAAATTTGGTCATCGATTATTTTTCTTGAAATATGTGCACCTAAAAAAATTTTTGGAAATCAATGATTCCAATATGGCGACCATTTAAATGTGACATAATGAGTGTTTCTGACACCGTGTGGATTCTTCGTTGAGAGTGCTTTTTTTCAAAAAATACTTCAAACAAAAGTTTTTCATTTCATCGAGTTATTTCGAAAATTGGCCTCAAATTCTGGGCCCGTAATATTTTTGGGCCTTATGAGTCCCAAAATATGTTAAATAGTAGCAAAAATCTTATTTTTTATTTCAGATTCGGAATCTACAGAAAATTTCATATAAGAATACATGAACTCAAAATTCAATTTTTGGACCTTACGTACACTATTGCACAATCATGTATATTTTTAGGCTTCTTGGGGTGAAGACTATGTTGAATAATGGCTACTCGAAACTTTTTGTAGTCTTATAGGACTCAAATAATCTTCAATGATGCAAAAATTCATAGATTCATAATCTACGTGAGATTTCCTGTAAAAATAGGTATTTCCCGAATTCTGAATTGGGTGTTATCTACTTTTCGGACAATACCGACAATGCCTATCCACTTCTGGCATTCGGAATGAAATCATGAATCTCATCATAAAACTCTAGAATCACTCAGGTTCATGTTGGATACAATTCATAATTCACATTTTTTGGCCCTTTCAATCAATTATGCAGTTGGAGCGCCCTTTGCCGTTGATAGAAGCAACGTTACCGGAGCGCAAAGGAAATGAGATATTTCCATTATTCAAAATAGTCTTGACCCCAGGAGGCCTAAAAATATATATGAGTATGCAATAGTGTACGTAAGGCCCAAAAATTGAATTTTGAGTTGATGTATTCTTACATGAACTTATCCGTAGATTCGGAATCTGAAATAAAAAATGTGATTTTTTCTACTATTTAACATGTTTTGATGACCAAATTTGAATACTTTCCAGCACCATGTGACAACGTTAACAGGATCATTTTTATGATTAAAGGAAAAAAAACCCTGAAAAAATTGACTTTTTTCAAAAAATGGCAAAAAAAGGGCATAAGGAATAATTCTTCGTAAATTTCGTCTCCAGATTCGGAAAGAGCGATCCCGAAAGCATCAGAATATGTATTTCATTTTTTTTTCTAGTGCGTTTTCATCAAATGTTATCCAGTCGAAATCGGTGAAAAATTTTGGTCACTTTGGGCATTACTGGGTTAATATCTCAAAAATTCATCGGAATTTTTCACCAAAAAAACGTTAGCTTATTTCTTACAAAAGGACGCTCATTGGGATGTACTTTTTATGCCGAGGGGTTGCAAGCCTTATTTTTTACAAGAATGAATGTTATTTTTAAAAACTTTTTGTACACTGGAACTTTCAAATCAGCTGAATTTAACTGTATGTTGTATTGTTATTGAGAAAATTAAAAATTAAAGTTAACATGTTTCGGGGCACTGAAATTTACAAAATCTAGTTTTGAAGGGATTTTAAAAATAAATATCTTTATTGGTGAACTTTAAGGGTGCTTTTCATTCAGTTAACGTTTGTTTAATTGAAAAATTCTTATTCGTTTTTGAAAAATTAAAGATAAACTGTTTTTGCGAGCGATTTTTTCGAAAAATGTTCTCCTTAATGTTTTTTTTTTGTAATTGAAAATTGGGCGCCTGTAAAATGCCATGTGACAATTAACACTGTATGCCGGGCTGCAGTCACCCGGATAGTGTCAAGCGGCATAAAATCTTGAAGTAACGATTTTTCGTCGCTTGGAGTAATATGTATTACAACCATTAATTTCATTATTTAGTTTATTGATGATTACAGATAAATAGTCATCTGTCTTCTCACATTAACTTTAATAAGTCGAGCGCCAGCTAGTTTTCAAATAAAATTAGCAAAGATTAGGAAGTTATCGATGTTATCTCAGAACTTCTTCCCGCGATACTTACGGATTATATCATTTCGAGATTGATTAGGCCTGCTTAGTTCAGTGGTAAGGGAAGCGGAGAGGGGAGTGATAAGGACTGACGTCACACTTGCAAGGGAGTAAGTTTAACAAGTCGCATTCATTTTAACTCGTATATTTAATAACAGAAAAATCAAAAGAATTATATTGACAAACAAAAGCGACTGCATAGTCTAAAATAATGAACATTATTAAGTCCGATAACACTTACAGAGCGGGCATTTGTGATTCCCGATTTCGAGTTGAAATTAAAATAATTAGTCCGAGCCAATACTCCGATCTTGAATTATGTTTGGTAATCTACGGATATGAATTACACCAATTGGGGTATCGCATCAAAAAGTGGAGAACGACAATAATGGCGTCAGTTCCCGCACGAAACTTGCCTATGCCATGCCGGTCATTTTGCGAGACCTCGTGGTTGATTTTTTTACAATTTCGTATCACTGTCGTTATGCCACCGAAGTCGGGCGAATACTAGATTGAGTTGATTAATTCTTATACCTACTTAACACCGGCCATTTTGCGAGACCACGTGGTCGAATCCTCAAGATCCGAATAACTGACTTGATGCAAAAATAAAGTCGCGAGAATGCATTTTTCCTCGAACTAGTTAGGAATTCCGGCGAAATTAACAAAGCGTCACCGCACCGGTCAGCCATTGCTGACGACTCTTAGCTTTGGCACTTATAGCGCACTCGCGTACACATTTACGATAACAAAAGAGATTCAATATGTAAAAAATCCCTAGAGCGAGGAATTAAAGATGATTAACCTCACCTGAGGTAACCCTTTGTCCCCGTAGGGAACCACGTCCCAGTGGCATTTTCAAAAAAAAAAAAAAAAAATCCAGTCTTTTCTTCCGATAGAGAAAATTAGTGCTTATCCACGTGAGCGTTGAACTAAGAGTGAGTTTCTCCGAAGAGGCTCGTCCCCAAGGACTCGCAAGTATGCGTTCTGTCATGCGCAGATGACCGATCACGCCGATAGAGAGGAAATTCGTTCACAACGGGCGGCAAGAAAGCGTTACGTCACGCGTAGATGACCGATCCCCAAAGAGATAGAGAGAAAATTCGTTTTCAATAAACGGCGCGAGGTGTCACGCACAAGAACCAGATCGACCGCGTGGTCGGCTACACTCTAGTCTATGGCCTGTCCATTGGCCGTGCGCTCGATGACGTGCCGCTTTGTTTACATCGTAGCGCTGGCACCTCGACGTCGTCTCCATGGTTGCTCTTGAGCACACGGGACTCACTTCCATGCGCGCAACCAGGGTCCTCTTCTTCGGTGTCGAAGTGTCGTGTGAGAGTGTGGTGAATCAGTCACTGACCCCTGGTCGCTTGTGACGTTTGTGTGTGTTTTTGGTGTGAGCCCTTCGGCTCCGGTTGATAAAAAAAAAAGAACGTGTATGGTTAAAGGTTACAGGGCCCATGTCAGCTGGAAAGTCTGTCAGAATCGCCAGATCAGGGACAGAAATAAATGTCCCTGGTTGGACGATTCTGACAGACTTGCCAGCTGACATGGGCCCTATAACCTTTAATCCGAGTTTTCTAGGATTATTTTATGCCGCAGAATGAGAGGTAGTATCCAGTTATTCAAGTGATTTTAAATTTGAATTTGAGTTTTCCAGTCGTTCAAAAATAGTGATCGACAGGTGGTTGACTCGGAATTTGGATTGATTGGTTCGTTAAGAGTACATTTTACTGGAATCGATCAACCCCAGCTGCTCGCAGGTAGCTGTCAGAATTTTTACTCCTAGTTCAAGCCTCACGAGTAGTGATTTGAAATAGGAATTTAATAACATTTAAATTATTTGTATCAGTGGCCTAATGCCACGTTGCAGTATGTAATGTAATAATATAATACAATGATGCACATAAATAATAATAAAATATAATGATAATTTTTCGAAAATATATACATAACCCTGCTTAAAATTCCGGATAAAACTCAGATAGACTCGGGACTCTATCCGAATCTATCTGGGAAACTTGCAGGTTGTATCCAGTATTAATACGGGACACCGGGAAATATTTATCCGGGTCTTATCCAGTTATCTCAGGGATGTAGATGGCACATAATTTTGCCATCCCGGCCTATTCGGTACTTATATGGTACACCCAGAAATACTTATCCGCGTCTTATCCGGTCTTAGCCGGGATGAAGTCGGTACACAATTTTTTTATTCGGGCATATCTGGGACATATACGGGACGCTGTGAAAGATTTATCCGGGTGCTATCCGATCTGAGCCGAAATATATTCGGTATAAAATTAGCTGTATGCAGGACTATCTGGGACTTATACGAGACGCTACGAAAGATTTATCTGCTCCTAGCCGAAATCCATTCGATATAGCAGCTCGAAAAAGATCATGTAATATAAGGGAAAATTAGCACACAAAAAATCGTTTTATATATTATCACTGCACCCGCTGTGGATAACCTAAATCTACCGCACGTCCTAGCTACTTGAGCCATCGAAGCATTTGGAATCTGTCGACAAAATCTCCGCCAAGCTGTTTAGCTGAAAAGCCAGGGATAACTCAGGAATATATTTTAAAAAAATAATTTTATTCACACGTTTAATGAATAGATGGATTTAAAAGACTCGATTTAAATATTTAAATTTTATTTATTAAATTCTAATATTTAAATGTTTAATTCAATTATTAAATTAATTTGTGATTTCTGTTCTGTCTATCTATCAATCTAAATTCCCACGTGTCGTTTTTAATCCCTTCGTTTACATCTTATTCTATCTTTCACCTATCCACGTCAATATTTTTCTATCTCTCTGTCAAT
>CAKNWU010322630.1:0-10638 GCA_932072015.1 Andricus quercustozae
ACAAAAAACATGAGTGGATATATGCCATTTTGAAAGTAAACTCCTCACTTGGACTTTATTTGAACAAAGATCCATAACTATACTAGCACCGAAATAAAGGTAATCTTTTTAGAATTATTCAAATCGGGGTCTCCTTTCATGAAATAAGTTGTTTCACAAGGCTAGGTCACTTCTTTCACCATTTTTCATGATGTTCTCATGAAAATATATTAAATAACAATGATAAAAAATCTAAATTTTTTTATCTCGAAAAGGGCCCAGTCGATTTTTTTTATTTTGGGTTTGAAATTATTGCGATATACCTCAAAAGTGTAAACCTGAAGAAGACCTGAAGTAAAGTGCATATTGTAAAAAATTGAGCAGTACTCGTCCTGCGAAGGCACGAGAACGCAAATTCGGGAATCGGGTTACAAGTAGACCCGACGATGCAGAGTGAAACACAAGCAGTAGTGAGAAGTAATTGTTTACCGCAAGCACCGAAAATGTAATTATACATCCAGCTCACTGTTACCAAATAATTGAATTTCTGACAGCGTTCCTTGCAATTTGTAACATAGTAATCTGCAGATCTTGTCAACAAAACATAACATTTGTAGAGAGAGGGCATTGAGGCTTGGGTTTCAAAATTATATTATCATGTGGTTACGAAATAAAATAGTCTATAAAACGAAATAAATAGACGAATTGTGTTTATTATGAGGCTTCTCGGTGTTGGACGAGAAGGCATCAATCTGTTTTGTAGACTTATGGATCTATGTCAAGGTTTGGCGAAATCAACATATGAAAAAATAGTGCAGCATTTATACTCAGGATCGAAATGAATGTTCGGTGTAACAACTCTGATTGCACATTACTGTGGCAAACTAGTCTACCATGAAGAATTAGAATAAATTAGAATTAGACAATGAAGAATTTAAGGAATGGTATGCAGGTCATAAAAAATAATGCTCCTCAACCCACGACGGTTCAGCAGGGAAGATGGAGGTGGATTTATTCGTGGAAATGCTTTTGAGATCTGTTTAAAAATGCAGAGTAAAGTACACGAATTATATCGGCGACGGCGATTCGAAAACTTTTACTGGTATTCTCAAAATGAATCCATACGGTGACGATTGCATAAGTGACGTTTGGCAATCAGAAGAAATATTAATTCTGTCGAAGATATGAAAACAGCTGTAATGGCAACGCTGGATCATTATTGTTCAAGTGATGAATCTCCACGCGACGAGAACTGTCCGGCAGGCGTCTTTCAAGCATCCTGCTCGATTGATTGACGAAAATGTTGAGAAAAATATTCGACCAATCTA
The DNA here is from genome assembly GCA_932072015.1 of Andricus quercustozae. NCBI lineage: Eukaryota > Metazoa > Arthropoda > Insecta > Hymenoptera > Cynipidae > Andricus > Andricus quercustozae. Next base: position 1,308 of record CAKNWU010322630.1, read on the forward strand.
TGAAGAGGTTTTAAACGACAAACTTTTGACGCGATGCTAAGGCGGGCACACGCAAAATTCAAACGAATCTTTCAACTCCACTGTCTGGAGAATGAGCCCGAAACATCTGAATTCTGGCCAAAAAATCGTTGAAATTGCTTCGTACATGGCTGCAGGAATGTTCAGCGAAGGATATTCTGTAGTTCTAAGTACCATGCAGTTGCTCGATTTAAAAATCAGCCAGCAATGTAAGATGTTTGCGAATAACGTCGACAAACAACGGATTGAGAGGGAAAACCGGCGTGCGTCTTTTTCCAGCAAGGAAGCTCGCACGGCCCGTAGATCGAGTAACTGACTCAAAATAAGTATTGTGAAAAAGCTGAAGGCTTACTTTATGGAGCAGGAATAGCTGATTAACGTATTATTACTGATTATTACTGGGCGTTTTGTCGAGTTTTCGTTTTCACAATTTTTCTAAACTGGCGGGCGTGATTGCAAGAAAACTAGAGGACCAACCAAAACGAACTAAACAACTTTTTTAGCAAGTTGAAATGATTTTTTGTCAAAATATCTGTACAAAGGGGTTGCATTACATGAAAAGCTGTTAAACTTTTAACACAATTTACCAAATTTATAATCCGGAGACATTATAAAAGCCTTAGCTTTCACTACACCGGACAAATATCTAGCGACACGGAATAGTTCGTTTTCAACCGGGGAATTAAGGAATGCAATATAGAACGGACCATGGGCTCTAAGACCGCGGACTCAAAACAATCCTTTCTGATGTCCCTTTACGTAGAACATTCTGCCAACAAATGAAACAGATTCTCTCACATTCCCGAGTGGAAGACAGTGCAGAGTTGCTTCTTAGTGTAACAGAAAAAAAATTCCTCAATGAGAATCTACCCCTCATGTCTTCCATGAGACGTAGGTTTCATTTTAGGCAATTTATAAGGGCAATCGGTAAATACTTTGAAACTAAATCTTTAATGATATTTTTTATCTCTCTATATACATTATTTTTTCAGCGTAGAAGCAATTTTAAGTCTTATCATCCCCTATTGATTAGAATTGTTAGTATGAAGGTTGGAGTGAGTTGGGTACTGGTATCTTTTTTTGTTGTGAAGAATCCGTACATCCTATTCTGGGGTATTTTTGAATCCATTTACACTTATTCTTGTTATGCATTCTTATTTTATTCTTAGAGACACAGAGGAGCGGAGAGGGGGTGGAGTTTGTCTGTATGTGCATGACAGCCTTAGGCGGGTCTTATTGGGTGTCAGCTCGGCCGTTAATTATCCTACTGCTTAATTTCTTTTTGTTGAGGTCACGGGAGCGAGGGATTCTGTTTTGATGGGGGTCATTTATAAACCTTCAAATACCTATTTTGAAGCAGAACTTGGATCAGAAATTTTTACCTATGCAACTAACTTCAATAATATTATTCTCACAGGTGATTTTAATGCTAATTTGAATGCGATTTGCAATCATACTGAATATTTAACAACTATGATACATGGTGCTGGCTTATCTATGGTCCCACATAATTCAAACTATCACACTAATGATTCCAGTTCCCGGATAGATTTAACGATAGTAAATGTTATTCATAAGCTGGATTCTTATAGCCAGCATCCTATTCCATTTCTATTTAATCACGATCTTGTCAATATCAAATACAAATATATCTGTACCCCATCCGCAAACCGTAATCAAACCCAAATAAGAAATCTTGCATGAGTAAATGAGTGTAAGTTTCAGGAGCACTTAATGACCTATTATTGGGAAAAAATAATCAGAGTTGAAGAAATTAATAGTACATTAAATCTGTTATGCTCTTACTTAATTTCTTCGCTTGATCAGTTTGCGCCTTTGCATGTTCCACATAAACATAAAAATTCAGCTCCTTGGAACACAGTTGACATCAAAAACCTTATGAAGGAACGTAATAATAATAGTCGCCTCGCAAAGACAACTGAAAATCCACTGATACAAGCACAGATTCGTCAGCTAAGGAACTTAGTTCAAACCAAAATCAAACAAGAATCAAAATTAAAATATCTGGCACTGACTGAGACGCTGATATCTTATATCACTTGGGATGTTCCCTGCTGGAAAGGGAAGTTTTTAGCCGTTTTGGCTATCCTAAGGCCCTAATTAACGTTAATGGACCACAATTCACGAGTGGTGAATGGAACTGTGAAGCTTGGTACATAAATACGTACCACCCACAGGCCCATCCTAAAGAGCGTAGGAACCAGGAAATTAAGAAGGTAATGCGAATAAGCCGAATCGACAGTTTTCACAAAAATTGTGGCGCTCTTTGTAAGTTCAAGGAACTAAACTGCGTCGCTCTTGGTGAGCTTAGAGTATTCCGTCTGACGTTATCAGTAAGGGTACTGTGGGGAACGTTCGGGAAGTTCAATGTGTTCCTTCGGATATCCTCGGGAAATCTAAATGCAGCGGGGATTTAAAATTCGTTACTTATTTGGAGAAAAGTTCGTTCCGTTATAGGGAAAGAATTAGGTAGCCGTAGAAATCAAAATAATTAAACAAAAGTCCGACGATTCCTCGGGTATGGTGGATTGGAAAAAGTACAAGTCTCTCACTATGTGTCGTAACAGTACGCAAGGATTGTACAGTAAAGTACTTTTGGTTGTAACAATTTCTGAAGGGTCCTAACAATTACCCAGACCTGCAGCAGAGGTCCTGTCGATTAAGGTGGTGACACCGCTTCCCAGGATCAAGGTTACCGAATTAGTGGTAATCACCGAGGTCGCTGCACCGTCAGTAGATAAATCGTTGTCATCAAAATCGATGGCCTTGGTAGTTACAGAGGTAACGTCGTATGTGCGTGATGATATCCCCTTGTATAATTTAACCCACTCCCTTAAGCGCGAATATATTTTTCTACGGGTACCGGAAGCGTCCAATTCAAGGATGTGGCGATGCGATGTGGAGATACGCCCAATCGATTACCCCTTGACAAATATAAAAATCTTCCAATGGTATTGCTTTAACGGGCAAGGCGGAAAGGGCGGTAGCGAGAATGACGGATAAGACCGATGGTTGATAATTACAAATTTCTAGAAACCCAATCCACCACAAATAATATACGTAATTTAAAAAAATCATTAAACTAAATCGTAAATTAATCATGTATTTAATCATTATCATATAACATATCATCATTATATAACATTTTCTAAATGTAGAAAAAGAGATATAAATAGGCACAAGCGCGCACAGGCTGCCACGAAGGAACAAAAATAACGTGCATACGGTCGATCAGGCGCCCAATCGTTAATTTAAATCTTTGAATAGGTAAAAAGAAATCTAAATAAACTTCATGTTGAGATTTTGATTAAAAATAAATCAAATCAAAAATCTAAATCAATTTCACGTTAAAGTTTGGTTGTTTCTGTCACGTCCCGGGCAAAAGGCGAAGGCAGTTAGGAAAATAGGAAAAGAGAGAGATCAGAGTGCTGATTAAGTCAGGCTGGTAAGACCTGACCAATTATTTATTGTGGGTTGTGTGTCACTTGTCAGTTCTAAGGGAACTGTGTTAGTGTGCAGTGTTTTCAATAAATAAAGGTCATTAATATTTTACAGGTTTATTAAAAAGAAGAAACAGATGAATAGTATACAGTTACTTTGAAATAACTTACGTTTATCTTTCTAGCAAGAAAGGGCGAGAGCGAGTTTGCGTGTCGATTTGAATCTCCAAGTTTATCGTAGAGCAGCGACGGAACTCTACCGGATGTTTGTTTGATAATTGCGTTGAATGTAAAATCAAGAATTAGTCTCTTTCGCGAACGTTAACACTGCGGACTTTATTCGCAAAGAACTCTACGACGACCGAAAGTTCTCACTCGAAGGGTCTTATGTTCGGAGTTATATTCCACGTTACTATTTCGCGGTGAGATTCTTAATCAAAGCGGTTCTCCGCTTAGTGATATTTCACGGTGAGGTAAAAACTCGCGACTTAATCAAGGCAGTTCGTAACTTATTTGGACGGTATGAATGCTGAGAACATAAGACGATTGACAAGGGTCAATTTTCTGTCAATTTAGACCAAGGCACGTATTCCTTTCTTTTAAAATAAATCATATTAATGAGGTTCGGATTACTTGAGTGAAGATTATTTATGATTGTTAACTGATACTTTCGGTGGTCGGTCGTGTCTTCTCTAGATCGGCTATATGTAGTTTGATACGCGCGACTTTCCTCATTGAATGTCGTAGGATTCATGCGGGTGGCTTACGCTATCGTTAGCTTAGCTATACACGATATCTCTAGTCAGACACTTTCGGTTACAATCTTATCTGACTATGCGCATGGTTCTCCACTAAGGGGGTTATACTTTAATAGTAACCTGTAGTATGACATTATATATCGGTAACTTATTACTGTAATTTAGACATACGTGTGCATTCATGTTCCACATAATTATTTTCGACTTTGCTATTGTTTATGTTTCAGATTATTAGGAATATGCATACATTCGAATGTTATTAAATACAGTTAATTATCTTTCAGCAGAAGAGTCTGCAATTACAATCTCTCATTAACCGAACATATGCTAACTTATCGGTATTCTCCGAGTCACAATCCTTCCATGGCAATATACTGTATGTATCTTATGGTAGGTATGGTAGCTTGCGCTTAGGTAGGCGTCTCATCAAATTTTGTAAAATTTCGGGATGTAACATTTCCTATAAACTTTGGATTCCTGTAGGAAATTCCAAGTTGCCGAATTTTATTTTTGAATTTTAGTCCAAAGACCTCTCTTAAATCCATATTAATTTTAACTACCTTAAATTTTTAGTCGTCCGACAAGTAAGGGAAATCTGAAATCTTAATTTTGTCAGAAAAAGAATCAAGTAATTGCTTTAATAATCCACGGTAACTCTATTCCGAAATCAAAATTAATTTTACACACAAAAAAAATTTTAAATTCAAAATTTGAAAATTCAATCAAATCAATAAAATAAAACAAATCAGATATGCAGGGCGCTCGTAGCTGTCAAAAGAATAATGCAAATAACATCAATTGGATGCTTCGAGCGGCCTGTCAAAATTTTAAAGTTATTCTTTAATTTATTATTCTTCTCCCTCCCACCTAAAAATCTGAAAGGCCGCGTTAAAGGGTGAATTTTGGTTGGTTATTTTTTCAAAAATGATCAAAATTTTTAAGCAAATTTACAGTCAAACCAGGGCGCCGAGAGAAATGGCCGTTATTTGATTTTTTTTTTAACACACGGTAACCATCAAGATGGTTGGCCATCTTTGAATTACGTTACAGTTATCGAGATACGTTAAACTCGTGTACGACCATGTGGCCGGTGGCTCCAAAATTTTACAAAATACAAACGACCACTCAAAATCGACGCAGAATACGCATTAATCCAAGAAAAAAATGCACACTAACTCCACTGCCGATCGATCAATCAATCAAATTCATTAAGAGCACTTAAAAATAAGGGAGAGGTCAAGTTCGGCAATGTTACGGACAAGGTTAAAATAGGCCATATGGTGGAATCAAAATTACCATTGCGTCGCCTGCTGAAATATAAAATTGAATTACCTCAGACATTTCCGTTGGTTTCTTTCACAAATCTTTCTCAAAGCCCAAGTACTCCTTCTAAGAGTAAAAAAAAATATAATGAAGTTGTAAATTTCTTAATGCAAATTAAATCGAAACTAAGCTTCCCTTCCAAACTGTCAGAAGCCAAGAACAAAAGTGACGTTGCATTATGCGAAGCGCCACGGCGGTAGGTTCGAGGGATGCTCGCATTAAGGCGCGTTTACAAAACATAAGGTCACAAACGATATTCATTAAATAGCGGAAAAACTAAGAACTAAGTAATAAATATTCGGATCCGTGGACAATTTTCAGCGACCATATATATCCTAACAATAAACAATATACATAAATATTATATTCCGTAGTTATATGTTGGATACATAATTTACTGAGTTCTACGGAGCGATTCGTGAGGTAATTTACTCGGCAGAAGTTCTTCCAAATCGACTGGATTTCATTATTAATAGCCCCAATTCATTCAAAAGTCCATCTGATCGCCAAGGAGGCCAAATTTTCTACGATTCCGAGTCATATATCCACAACATAAAAATCTGACGTCACAGATTCCAGTACCATGGCGTTCGAAAACTGGGGTCCTGCAGATACTAGTGGGAACAAGGCGAGAATCTGATTGCACAAATTGATGGTAGTCCATCTGCACTTGAATCTGTTGGCCAACAAGGCCGAGTTTTGTAGGACCCAGGGTGGTATAGTCAAGACGTAAGTTTCGTGGTGTCACGAAACGTTACCGTATCAAATTCTAACGAATTTGGATAGATTAGTGGACGGAAGTTTTGATTGCAACCGAAGAATCCGTTGAGAGTGGCGTTCCTTGAGTGAATCTTATTCCAATTCAAATGTCTGCGCTCAATGAAAGGTAGATCATAGGGACCAAGAGTGGCTTCTTCCTCGTAGAGGGTCGAGTAGGAGGGTCCTGTGGTACCGATACCGGGATCGATATATAAAGTGCATTGGTTCCACGCTATCCCCACTTATTAGCCGATGACACGCGCAATAGATCGTATGATCAAATGATTTCGTGAATCTTCCCTTCGTTCCACCTGCTTGTCCGCTTTTGAGTCAGAAGCGTATCAATGTAAATATTCGCCCGTAGCTTTATGATTTAATTCTTAATATGAAAATAGAACGGACCGTCTCAAGGCGTTACAATAATAATCATTATAAAACCCCATTACTCACTCAACTGTATTAGATTAGATAAATTATTTGTTCTTTGTTTAAATCAAATGTAATATACATTTTAACCTAAAATACATTGGGTCTCAACAGACTGTAACCCAAACAAGCTTACACCTCCAGGTTCTTTTCTGTTTAAACTTCTGGCATGTTTCGCGATAATTTTAAGCCCGAATGAAGCTTAATATTTTAATCAACATATTTTCATGGAAACAACATGAATGATAATGAAGAAAAGGGGAAAATATTATTTTTTTGGAAAATTCTTCTTTCTAGCACATTTTTAACCACAAGCACATATATTTATCATTATGAATTTAATTAAGGACAGCTTAAACAATACACATATAATACATAATGCTAGCTGCTATAATTTGTTCAGGCCACTACGAAGACATTGTAAAAGTCCTAGCTTTCAGTACACCGGACAAGTATTAAGCGACATGGAATAGTTATTTTTCGGCCGGCGAATTAAGGAGTGCAGTCCAGAACCGACCAGAGACTGTAAGACTTACTGCGGACTCGAAATAATCCTTTCTGACAGCCTTGCACATAGGACTTTTTGCCAACAAATAAAACAGATTCTCTTTTAATCTCATGTGAATGCACCCGGACAAGAATTATAACGAACCTAAACGGTATTCCGCGAGAAAGGTACTGCAGTCCCATAGGATCGATCAATATGTGAGACAGCACCTGAAGAGGGGATATCTGACAGCCTGTATAAGTCCGCATCCCTAAGATAAGTCTCGAATTTTGAAAATTATTTCCTATCTTCTGTAGTATGATCTCACCAATAGGGAATTTATTATAGGTACGTCATTGAGAGCCTGGAATCTTCTTTCTAAAATACTGTCGTTTGACAATAAGGAGAAACTTTTCTCACCGGTTCCCAGCAAAGAGATTTTGGGCTATTGATGAAAGATGTAAGCTTTGAGAACAATAATACATTGAATTTTGATTACAATGATCAATTATTTGTAGGATTTTGAAAGGACTTCGGATCACAAACAATATTATTTTTTCACTTTTACATTTTATTGAATTGCATTATGGCGTGGACAAATTTGGTTTACACGTGATTAACATGTACCACTCTAAAATTACGTTTTATTAGGTTATTGTTGCCTATGGGAGTCTCCTCCATTTCGTTATCGCTCAACGATACAACTATGCCGCTGAACATGTTCATTTTCACCCGTTTTAAAGAGCCATGAATACGCATATATATTCCACGAAGATAAGTTTTATTATCCTCCAATATTGCCATGATGTCACCAGTGGATGTTGTTAAAACAGTCTGTTCTTCTGTTGGCATAGACAAAATGGCATTACCTGCTGTTCGCAATTCAATTGGTTTATCGGCAGGAAAAGTGTACCTGCGAAATTGGAATACTCTGTGCCGATTCGTGTTCGGTATAAGCCTAATAAATGTAAGGTGTTCAATTTGGAATCCAAGTATGGATAAAGAACGACGCCTTGCCTGAGGACTCTTAGACCTGGTACGAAGAATAGGCTCGGCAGGCGAAGGAAGCCTGACAGAAAAATTAGGTCCGCTAGGGGTAATAGACCTGTCAGGAGAAGAAGAAGTGCCGGAACGTGGAATACCAGGTATAGGGTCGCCATTAGGCAAACAGTCAAACTGTACACTCAAATCTGCAACAAGAAACATTGTATTAAGTTTTTGTTGATGTACACAGTCTTATGCTTGTATTGAATACGTGAAATTTAAGGAATAGAAATTTAGAAGTAGCTGACAGTTCGCGAGGTGAGGTTTTGGGGTCTATCGGTTACCCATGTAACATTCGTGCGTGCGCATTACTGGGTTGGGCCATGCTAACACAAAAGTCGCGCACACGGTCGGCAGATAAAATTTAAATATGATCTGCATGTAATTTTGTGAGTGCCCCATAATTGCAGGCTAATCACAAGAATTGAGGGCAACGTGAGGGCTTTATACGCCTTTACAGCCTGAGAGGAGATTGCCGAACGACAAGGTGTCTTAAAACAGTATATAATAGTTAAGAAGCCGTTTACACAAGAGGTGGAGTAATAGAGAGTACAATATGCTAGAATTTAAATCACATATTAAAAAGAAGTTACCTCATTACCATGTTAAATCGGACTTACAGTTTATATGAGATCGTTTTTTTGGCAATTCAAACAATAGTATGTGACGAGAACAAAAATTATGATTTAAAAAAGTGAGGGTATTGTATCCTTTTTGCGCCTGAAATTTTCTGCGTGCAAAGATATCCGTATCAACAGGAACACTTTTCGAATTCCATTTCCTATTCCTCATATACACATTCTGGATTATCCTGAACTCAGATTAAATGTGTACTGTTTGCGAACAAACTTAAATAGAGTTAGGAAGGAAATAACAATTGTGAAACAATTCAGACAAAATCGCACATATTCTGATTTCCGAATAGTTTGAAGCATATGCTTAAAATTATAGATGTATTATATGTTTATATTTACCAACAGCATTGAGAATTGCCACCAAGGATATGAGAAGTGTATCCAAAATGCTCATCTTTTGTAATTAGAAAAAAAACTTAT
>CAKNWU010322633.1:0-12162 GCA_932072015.1 Andricus quercustozae
AATTAATTTTTTAATGATTCATATTTTAGTCAAAAATTTAAATATTTTGTTGAAAATTAATTCTTTTTGGTTGAAAATTATTCTTTTGTAATTGATGTTTAATTGAAAATTCTTATACTTAGTAAAAAATTCATGTATATTGTTTAAAGTTCGTCCTGTTTTATTGAAACTTAATTTTATTTTTTGAAAATTTATTTCATTAGTTAAACATTTAACTATATTGTTGAAAATTCGTCGTTCATTGTTCAGAATTAATTTTTTTTCAACTGAAAATGTAGCTATTTCATTTTTGGTGCGAAATTAATATTTAAATCTATAGTTCACGTATTTTGTTGAAAATTCGTCTTTTTGGGTAGAAAATTGACCCTTTTGGTTAAAAGTGAACTATTTGGTTGAAGATCAATCAGCGTAAGTAAAGCTTCAACTATATTTTGTTCAAAAATTGTCTTCGTTAAATTAAATTGTTTTTGACTTTTAATAAAAATCTTTTTTTTTGTCAAATACCAACTACTACATATTTCGCTTAAAGTTTTTTGTTGTTGTTAAAAATAGTAAGCTAAAAAATTTTCAAGTAAAAGGCGGAAATTAAATTTTACGAAAAAAATGATCCTAGTCACAACAATGGCTTAGTCGGATAAAACTCACAGGATGTCTTTCGTATAGAAGACCGAATTTAACCAAAAATTGCTAAAAAATATAAGTGTGGGAAGTGAGAGATTCTGTGACTGGAAGTGTAGAACCTGCCTGATTTGAAAATAATTCGGTCTACAATTTTTATGTGCAACCTTTTTATCTCAAATCAATATTTTTCGAAATTTAAAAACCCATTTTTCAAAACTATGATTGATAGTAACTTAATTTCTTTTAATCAGTGTGAAAAATCGTTTTGCAACTTTCAACTGCATAGAAAAAGGTTTTATTTTTTTATCAAGGAACGGCATAAAAATGTACTTGTTCAAAATGAGTTTGTAAGAAAATGACCCGAAACAATATAGAATCTCTATATTTTTCTGTTTGGCATGCAAAAGGAACCACTAGGCCAAGTATCAAGTCAATATTTTGACTTGATTTTCTTGGTTTACCTTATCGGAAACATACCCTAAAACTAAAAGTATACTTTTGAGACGTTGTATACGAATGTCTATAAAAATACCCGAAAATTACATTTTCAAGGTATAATTGGAAATTCTGTCAGCCCGCCGATAACGGGTCTGTGAATACTTGCCAACAATAGCATACAACATATAAGAATTAAATGGAGACCTGCAAAAGGGGAAATGTTTGGTCGAAAGTACCCTCTTTCCTTTTCAGGTTTGCACCTTTCATTCGTAAGTGTTTTATTTACAGTCAATTAACTCAAGTTAATTAAACTTTTAATTAATCCAATTTAAAGTTTAGATGGTCCTACTTCACAGAAACCTGGAAATGGAAGAAAGGATGATTTCAGTCACACTCTTTTCTTTTTAGATGGTCACCATCTTATTCCATTTCTTTTTCTTCCATTCTTTTTCAACCAGCTGACCAAATTTTCGATTTGAACAAAAAAATGTTATTTTCGGGTATTTTTATGTCCATATTCGGAACAAAATTGGTGGTATGCACTTTCAATTTATTTTGAGGGTTTCCTAGGCCCGGGCGAAAACCCGTATAGTTTCGTTCGGAAGTCCGTCCGTCCGACGTAAGGCTTCCGGCTATAACGAGTAACTGTGGATATTTTATTTTGTAATGGAACAATAAATACCGGAAATGTTGCCCATTCCTTTTTGGGAAAAACTAAATCGGTTGATAAAATAACCGGCTTGGATCAAGATCTGATCACCAGATTCATTCACGATATATTACAAGTTATAACATGCGGAAGGATAGTTATTTGTGCGAAATTCAAAACTTCCTGTTTGGAAACCCCTGAGCTTTCCATAAATCTTTATCCTTGGAATAAAATGCCACCATCAGTACATAAGCTGCTTATTCACGGAAATGGTATAATTCAATCTTTTGAGATACCAAATGGTTGATATTCAGAAAGTTCGCAAGAGGAAAACAATAAGATCTTTAGAAAAGTTAGAGCTAATAACAGCAGAATGTCTGACAGACAATTGACGAACCTAGATGTTCTTCATCATCTTCTAATCCATTCGGGCCCTTTGATAAGCATTTGAAGAAAAGTGGAAACTGGGAAGGTGAAATCTCTGTCAAAAATAGCTAAAAGTATGACAACCTCCAAGCAGTGGGCTCGATTATTACTTACTGAAGCTCGAATGCCTACATAAAAACGGCCCTTTTCAGGGTCACATGATATGCAAAGTCCAAATGAGCAACCTCTCCGTGGTGCATGTCAGTTCACTATAAAAAATACGACAGCAAGGATTCTTTTGCAAGACATTTCGAATTGATTCCGCAAAAAAACCAAGCCTATTTATGAAAAAATTGTCAAAATGTGCACTAGTTTATAAAAATTGTTTAAATAATCATTCCTATTCATGGAAAAAGGTAAAAATGTGCATCTGTTTATGAAAATTGTTTAAACAATTAACATTTTTTGGCCACTATGAAAAATATGATAGCAACCAGTCTTTGGCAAAACATTTTAAGTTTATTCCGAAAAAAATCAAGCCTTTTCATCAAAAAATGGTCAAAATGTTCATTTCTTTATAAAAATTGTTTCAATAATTGGAAATGATTAGCTATTCTTAAGTTATTGTAAGCGCAAATGATTATCTGTGATACTTAATACAAATGTAATGGGTTAAAATCAGCTATTCATTGCGAATCACGAAAAAATGACTTTTGTTAATTAATTTGTTTGCAAAACATTTTTGTTTTACTCTAACTCACTGAAAATTATTTTAAGTCAGTTATTACATTGATTTATGACCTTTTATAATGAATTTGAAAGTGTTAAAAGAAATGGTATCACGGAAAAGTTTAGCAACAAAAAGTTGTAACTTTGTTGTCAAACAAAATATTTCTGTTCAGTGGAAATAAAATATCCACAGTTACTCTATATACCCGGAAGCCTTGCGGTAATTTATAAAAAAAAATATCAAAATCCGTTAAGAATTGCACTGTCGGTCGATTTTTGTCCTAAAAAGGTGCTTTTCCCCATTGTGCGGCGTCAGGAGGGAAAGTAGGGGAAGTGAGGGTAGGGGTAGTAGAAGAAGTATAGTAAGGGATAGTAAGGGGTTGGCGCCTATTCTGGTTAATTATTTTTATGAATTCAGGATACAACTACGCAAAAGTAAAAAAAAAAGAACTTCATATTATGTTCTGTAACTCTCGTAGTTTCAAGATACCGGAAGTGTCGGAACATTTCTAAAAGTGTATACTTAATGTGAAAATATGTAGACACACGTATTACAGGCACGTAACCTGATCTTGGCTACAAGAGTTTTTTTAAGTGCATTTAATTAAGGAATGTTTTTACAATTTTCATGTTAAGAGAGACAGTGGGAATCTATGAGATACAAAAGTAGAAGAAGGTCCAGTAATAGAGGCTCGAAGAGGAAAGGGAGTAAAGAACTCACTTAGACGCACTCTACGGCCTTCAGCCCAGGTAATTACCAAAGCTTTTTTAATGTGGAAGAGCATATAAAAGAAAGAGGCTAGAATGAGAAAGGAAAACGGGAGAGAAAACATGCTGAAAAAGGAAGAAATTCTTGAGTTTTTTTAAGGAAAGGGAGAAAGAAAACTGGGATTACATAATTATGTGTGTTAAGAAAATGCGGCTAATTAAAATGCCACGTTCTTCTGTCGCATAACAGGACAATAGTGATATCTCAGTTCCCTTTGAATCTCTTCAACCATTTTTTAAAAAGATTTTTGTACAATCTGACAAGAAAGGGAATGGCGGTTTGTAAAATTTGAGCTTTCCGCTAATTTATTAATGGATTATATAAAGATAAATAAGTCTCGATACTGCAAGTCAGATTATAAAAGGAAACTTCAGATAATAGGATATTCAATGAAGTCAAATGTAAAAGAACTGTACTGTTTTAGTTAAAGCTGTTTTCCATAGAACGAAGAATAGCCAAGTAACTAATCGCAGATTCTGCATAAAGATGCCATTAAAATGCATGAACCCACTGCATATCTGTGAGGTATTCCTTACGGTTGAAACTAGGCCGGTCTTCTGCAAAGTTGTAAAATTTCTTCATGAAAGTGTTTAGGTGCAGTTCTAACTTTTCTGGACAGGTATCCTTAAAAGCGTCTCGAATAATTTCATTAAAAAGTCAAATCTGAGATTGCAGCGGAAAAGAAAATGTTATATGAAACTTGCGCGAAATTTCTGAATATGCATTTCAAACCATCGTTCAGTAGAACGATTTGCAATTATTTTCAATGAAGATTAATTATTGGGTATGCAATTATCAGCAATACAAATTTAATGCTGGAATTAATAAACAATTATTACAGCGGGATGGTTAACGGTTCAGCAGGTAATAATTAATCAGTGTGTGAAACAGTAATAAAAAATATATGCCACAATTAGAGCAAAATTGACTCTACACTTGAAATTTTTATTACTGTAATTCAAACTTATTTCATAAGAGAAAAATGTGAAGAAAAATCCCGGATGTCTTTTTAGCGGTTATAATAATAATTATTATTATTTCATACGACACACAAGTAATGTAAATTATTGTAAAAGTTATTTCAGAATGCAGAGTTCAAAATGCTCTCAAATCAGAAGAAATGGGGTGATCTTTCAAGAAAATAGGTGAATCATTGGGGAAAAAATTCTTTTAACTAAAATTAATGTAGGTACCATATTCTTAATATTTTTGATCGAAATATATTGTATTTTAAACATAATAGTGAAATTTTCAAACAAAAAAGATGAATTTTCCACAAAAAAGATCATATTCAACCATGAAAGAATAATTTTCAACCAAATACTTGAATTATAAAAAAACAAAAAACAACCAAACAGCTGCATGTACAACCAAATAGTGGAACTTTTAAGCCAACGAGACGCATTTTCAAGAAAAAAGTTAAATTTCTAACCAAATATTTGAATTTTCGCCGTACCAAATAATTTAATTTTTAAATAAACAAAAATATATTTTAACCAAAAACGGTGGAATTTTCGACCAAATAGTTGAATGTTTGAACAAAAATGACGTATCTTTCAGAAGACAATGGAAATTTCAAATAAGAAAGATGAATTTCTACAAGAAAAAGAATTTTTTATGGAAAATAATGGATTTTCTAACCAAAAGGTCAAATGTTCAACAACATGTACAAACTAAATTTTCAACCAAAAAAGATGACTTTTATATCAAAAGATTTATTTTCAAACCAAGAAGAAGAATTTTCTGTTGCATTTTCAATGAAATAATAAAATTTTCAGCCCAAACGTAGAATTTTGAACCAAAATATATTAATTCTGAACGCAAAACAGAATAATTCTGGATTATAAATATAACAGGAGACTTTCCAATTAAAAAATTAACTTAAAAAAAAAATATTTAAGATAATAGTTTAAATTGTAACAAAATATTTCAATTTCCAAATAGGAAGGAGAATTTTTGACCAAAAGAGGTAAATTCTGAACACATAATACAATAGTAGACTTTTTAATAAAAAGGATTCACTTTCAATCAAAAATGATTATTTTCTATGAAAATAGTTAATTTTCAACATAATAAATAAATTTTCAACCAAATATTCGAATTTTTAACCAAAAAAGATCAATTCTAGATGAAAAATATAATGTTAGACTTTTCAATTGAAAATAATCAATATTGAACAAAAAAAGGATGAATTTTCAACCTAAAAAGATAACTTTATGACAAAATAGTTGCATTTTCAACAAAGTAGTTAAATTTCCAACCGAAAAGGATCATTTTCTACCAAAAGTTATAAGTTCTGTACAAAAAATATAAAAGTTACGATTTCAAGACAATGTTGACACTTTTATAACATTGAATATACAAACAACTTTTTGTTTACTGTTTGAAATAATAACTTTCTTTAAAAACAAGTAAATGATAAATCTATTGACCTTAGTCGTCCGACTTAAGAAACACTGCTAAAATGACTTTCACGCTAGTGGTCGGACAGGCTGCCCGATCTCTAGGTAATTAAAAAAATTCTGTTTCTTAGTCCAGACAGAGTAAAAATATTTAAATATACAGTGCGTAATTTGAAATTGATAAGGATTTGGAAAACTTCTTTGAAAAATGCAGGTATTTAAGTCAAAACTCAATAAATTAAGTCATAATTTTCAAATAAAAATGTTCTATTTTCTGACACAGGAAACAGCACACGTACTCAAAATTGCAACAAAGGCTGATCGGCTTTTTAAACATTTTCAATACCGTAAAATTAATCAAAGGTTACATCATTTTTTTTCCATGTGTGTTAGAAGAAATCAAGCAGAAAGCAAACATCTATTTACTTTTCATAATTATAGTTTATTGCACTATTCTTACTATAAAGTAAACGAGACTGACCGACCACTGATGTACGGGGACTGGTACCCTGTCTAAGAAGGAAGTTTTTGTTTCCAAATATAAATGAAATAAATGGAGCTTAAAATTCTTAAATATATAACTTAAAAGAAACATTCGTCTTTGAACAAAACATCAACTTAAAAATCCTAAATATAAAGTGATCTTCGATATTTTAACGAGGATGGTTAGTAATACTAAGCACAATTTCAAACACATTTATTTTTGAAGAGCTGGACGATATTGATTGCAAATGTAAAAAAAAATTTGATAAATTCCTAGTTTTCACAAAGATTCTTGGCTATTTCCCAGCTTTTTCCCGATGCTCAAATTTCCACGCTAATTCCTGGCTTTCCCGACAGAGACCACCATGGAGTAATTGAGGCGTCTGACCAAAAAATACTGGTTCTACTGAAAAATATGTAATCGATTGGAAAATTGATATTTGAAATAGTTCAATTTTGAATTCTTTTCGTTCGAGAAAAAAATATTTGAGCAACTTTACAAATGCTTTATGTTGTGGGTAATAAATAAATTGTTTAATGTATTTGTAAATAATTATGGTATGTTTTTACTGGACTGAGTAAATGAAAAAGTGCACGAGGAATTTGGGAAAAATGCAGTAAAAGGCATAGTCACATTTTGTAAAATTCAGGTTGATACATACGTCTAGGAAAACACAAATCTCTCGTATCAGTAACGAGTAAGAGAGATTAATAGGTTGGTAGATAAAATTGTACGAACAGGCACTGAAAGGGAACGAAATAAACTCTCAAACTTCGATAAACGTGGAATGAATTTTTCACACCAGCTTCTTTTCCCTCCACCTTCAAACCTCTTTCTTTCTCACTAACTCCATCCCACAAACTCCTGAGTTCTTATTTGCGATTCGCATCGAGATAGCAGGGGGTTAGAATCTCGAGGCCACCCTCGTCGTTGAAAATCTCTCAAAGTAGCTTCTTCGAGCGGGTTGAACAGAAACTTTACCACAAAAGCAAAGTACTTGGAAATGCAGATCGATTGCTTTTATTCGCAAATCGTAATAAACAACAAGTACCTATAGATATTTATTCGAAAACACAGATTTTCAATCAACTAAATTACTTGATATTGATTCCTCTGAGAATAGTGAATAAATTTATACGTCCTGAGAGTCGCGTTTTTATATTTTACTTTACTGAAAGCAAATACTCCAGGTGTCTAGAGCCAAATCCTCAAGGGTTCAATAAAAATCTATTAAAGGCACTGCAAAGTGAAATTGGAAACTTTTTCAATTTTTTTTCAACTTTATTGAGTTTACGAAAGTCCTTCAGGTACTTTTCAATTAAAGGAAGTGTGTTGCAAACTCAAGAGGATTGTGCGGTCATTGTATAAGGAAAGAGAAACGTAAATGATGTTTTAATTAATTAGACATTCTTCAACATAAGATTTTGCTTCTAAAATAAGGCAAAGAAATTACGATACTATTCGTATCGAATGATCTTCTTAAGCTTAAGAGGCAAGGATATCAAAGGGTAGCTCTCAAACGAATTTTCCTGGCGGGGAAATCGATACTTACTTTCAAATATTCGTTAATTTTAGTTTGACGAGAGTCTCTATCTAATTTCGATCTTCACTTTTCTGCCTTTGAATTTGATTAAATAATTAATTTTGTTTGGGAAGTGCAAACTTATACGATGAATCGATATCTAGAATTTTATAACTATGTCAAGTACTTAATTACGTTAAGTAACTAAAAAAGCAAGAAGTAGCGAACGTTGCAGGGATTCAAAGATGAAAGTGGACATATAAGAGCAGCAAAATGTGAGTTTGCAATTTCGGAAAGGCAGTTATTTATACTTAATACTTTTTGTAATTAATATCTGAAATTTTTGTAACAATGATTAACTATTTATAGTAGGGTGTTTTGAATAAAAATTATTTTCGAATGTGAATAGGCACGATGGCCTACGTTGTGCTCTTTCAGTCAACAAATTTTCCAACTCTTGGTATAAGCTGTAACTTTTTAAAACGCATTATACCTATCAAAAACACATTTCTTGATTTCGGAGTTTTATAGTTTCATACTCTCTATGGCAAGACTGAATAAAAAAACATTTTAGCGAGTTTAAACCGTTTTTTTTTTGTTCGAAAATTAATTTGTGTAAGACGGTCCACTTTTTGAAAAACTAACGCACTGTCCGCGCGTTGGTTGCATCAGGTTACGTTATTCGTTCAAATCCAACAGAAATGATTTACGCGACTCTGCCTGTGTACGTTCGGACAGTCTGGAAATAGGATCAAGGCCAATGCAAGCCATGCCCAAAACCGTTATTAATTCTAAGTTCCAGTGTATGTTTAAATTCAGCTGCACGTAGCTTATTATTCTTTTTTAAATTATTGATGAAATTTTGTGATAATTGTTGAGTCTTTATGGTCCTTAAATGTTTTAAATGATGACGGTAAGACATTCTTTTTAAATTATTAGATCTGACAAACAATCACTTGTTGTACTGAAATATACAATAGGGGAGTCTTAACAAACAATATATATCAATTATTAAATATTCATAAATTTCTAGATTTGGAGGGTGATTGTACAGAACTAGGTAACCAAGAAAATCGAAATTTTTCAAAAAAAAAAAAACATTTTCTATATCTAAATCACAATTTCAAGTTAATATAAAAGGTAACTCCTGAGCGGAAGTGTTTCTAAATTGAGGCATAGAAGGTTTGAAAAAAAAAAGTTATCAATTTTTGAGGAAATATATGTGGAAGTTGACAATAATGAAACTGATCGCAAATTAGAGCAGGTTTTGGCTGCGGCTTGAAAAAACAAAATCTTCAGCTTAAATAAAAAGTAAAAACTTACTCCCAAGATATTGAGTTTCTGAATGAGGGTGCAACGTTTGATCTAAGAAAGTTAGCCAAATCCGAGTAAGTCATCCACAAATTTTGAGGTTAAAATTTTACAGGTTTTCTAAAATTTACACAAAAATAAAAACTTGCTACCGAAATAAGGTAAAGATAAATAAGAATGAAAAATGTTAGATATAAACAAATTATTCTGTTTAAAGAAAATCAAAATTTAATGTGACGGTATCGCAGTGAGATAGACTATTTTTCGGTGAAAGCACTATAAAAAGAAGATTTTTTTTCAATCAAAGATAATCATTTCAAGAAATATTGATGCTGAAGGAAAGAAATGTTAACTCTACGCTAAAGTTTTACCTAAAATTTAAAATACAATGTTTTTATTACTATATTGAAAAATATAATTATGTCATTCATGTAAATATTATAATAAGTGAAAATTATATTAAAATTGTATTGTCTCACCAAAAATACCTTGATGCACTAAAGTATATATCATGTATCACAAAATGTTTGTTTATTCGAATGTTCAATACAAATTTAGACATGCTTGAAAAATTGGATTGTTTGAAAAAGAAAAAAATCTAAGTTCACATCAAGCCGGTTTAATACGAAATTAGATTTTTTTCTATTTCAAAAAGTCCAATCTTCCAAGCGTGTCTTAAGTATTAAAAATTCAAATAAACGACTGCATACCTCTCATTAAATTACAATTTTTTAGTTCATAAAATCAATATTTTATCTTTTTATTACTACTTAAATATATTCTCAATACCAATAAATAATTATGCCAATTATTCCAATTATATTGTCTTGGTATGACCTACCTGTTCTACTGAATTTATATTAATAGGCATATTATCCTCGGTGGGACAAAAAAGTTAGAGGAATGTCATCAAATTTGGTTGAAATAGTTACTAAAATTGTTGTACATTTTATGGTTAGAAGTGAAATATTTATGTTCGTTACATAATAATAATTATCATTTTCAAAATTGTGTCTTCTTATAAACGACTTGTTCTACTTGAAATCTTAACTTCCCGACACTGCTGCCTATTATTATTTTATGTACAAACTGTTTTAGAATCATAGTTCATAATGTAATACTAGAAATTTTGAAATATAATTTAATTGGTGTTGTTTTACCATTATCGAAATTTTTTTATTTCATATTGCAGAAACATTAGGAGAAGTCTGCATTTTATCAAAACGTAGAATGTTAAAAATTATGAAATGAAAATATCTTTCTCTGCGGACAATTTTTTTATCTTTATCAGGCATAGTATTTGAAGTAATCAGTTGTTTGAAATCGTGTCTTTTGTGGTTTTGCACATGTTTACCTTATAAAATGATATGCAGCGTTGCTCATTATCTTAGGGCAATAAATTCTATTTGCCTTTCGAAGTTTTCTTTTAGAATGTGTTTGTTTCAAATATTTGATTCCCCAGGGTAATGTTTTAAAGTAAACGCCAGGTTACAAAGTGTTTGAACAAGAAAGGAAAACGAACTATTGGAAGTACGAAAATGTCAAATAGAACGTTACTATAGAGAGAATCTCCACTGCTTTCGAAGTACTTCGGCATCTCATCGTACTTAAGTAGTTCGTTATCAACTTTTGCGAGGAATCCACGAAAATTCCACCGATCGTAACGAATTCGGCCTTTGGAAGGCTGAGCCAGGTTTATCATCGCAGTGGAAAGTATTAACTAACTTTGTGGTTTCCGGGACATGGTATGCATACAGAGTGTCGGTCAATGGTGATAAAGGAGAGGGATCAAGTGACTGTTAAAATGAAAAATCAGTCTACATCATGCTCGACTGTCTGGGTCAGGAAATATTTGAGCACAGATGATTAATTACCATGTTTTCTTTATTCACAGTCCTTTAAAATTCTAGTGACCTTCCGGGTAGAATGCATATTCCGACCCTTATTTGTAAAGTTCGAATATAAAAAGGGGCAGTTAAAGAATAAAAGAGATAAAATAACAGAGTTCGGAATGAATAAGAATAGCAAAAATAGATTACTCCTTGCTTTTAGACTACTCTTGGGACTCTTTTGGCGATCAGACCAACTGTGAAGTTTACTTTCAGGCGTTTATATGTCGTTTTCGAGTCAACAATGGAGTTTGCTTAGGTTAAAGGTTAAATAAACGTTTTCCTCAAAGGCCTCCGTAACGGGATTTTCACTTCCAAAATAATGACGCAAAATCCACAACAGTTTGTTTTTGCTAACAACGGTCTTAAAGTACATTTATTGGATTATGCTTCTTGAATTTGAATACAGTAAATCCCAAGGTATCAAATTGTGATCCATAAGTGATTCAATCCCTTCAGAAATCTTGTTCAAAGTCACTATAGCATCCAAAAATCAAAATTGAAAATGACAACTGCCTTCACGTCTTCCAACGTAGGTGTCAATTCTTTTGATCCACTTGTGAAACAAAATTTGATCTTGGGATATTGTGTAAATATATTTGAGACATTCTATTAGGTTTTCGAAAATTATTAATTTTAAGGTAGCTCCTACTTGTTTTTAATGAAAAGAAAATTATTAAGTATTATTATCTCTCATGATAAATAATTAAAATAAACGTCCCAGTAATCATCACCTTAGTCCTAATAATCGTGAAGCCAATTTTCTTGCTCTACATCTAATTTTACTTAATTGAAATAACATTTTATACTCTAAAATGTTACAAATAAATTGGGTTTACCATTAAATGTTACCTTTAATATATTTTATAACAATATATTCAAATTACAACTCGTTTCATTCAAATTTAAATTGCTGCATCATACAAAAAAATGTTCTACTGCAATATGTAAATTCTCACTAAATGTATGAGTAGTAAAGGTG
>CAKNWU010322661.1:8628-19040 GCA_932072015.1 Andricus quercustozae
ACCAGCACTTGTGGGCCCATCAGCCAGGAGCATAGACGATAAAGCCGTGCCCTTCCTTCCAGGACCTTCCTCCTCGAAGAGCATCCCCTATTTAGCGTTCTACTCTCTCATCGAGTATCCTCACTGCAGGAAATACTTTAAGTGTATCTTCAGTCAGGAGTAGGACCCGTGGAACAGCCGGACTCGCGCTCAACCGAAGGAAGAGAATCAGCAAACACAGGCGCGTCAGCCTGAAATACCGCGAGAGGCTTCATTTTTGGACCGAGGCCTCCGATGACGATTCATCGCGTCATTATCTAGACCTCACCCCAGCAAAGTCGAACATCGAGATCTACGACAACAAGCCTGAATCCGAGAGCGTAGCGGCAAGTCTTTATAAACCTGATTATCTCAAGCCTATGAGTTCACCCTCCGTAGTAGAACTGGACCCCCCAGACAGCCCCACCCAGGCTGGCATAGATTCCGTCGAAGAGCTTGCAGTTTACCTGCTCAATCACACTGAACCAGCATCCTGAAGAATCACCCATGCTACACCGGAATCACAAGCCGCCCCCCGCAGCACCAAAACCAGCAGCCTCCCACAGTCGAGGCCTATGAGCCGCAGTATTCCGGCCTAGACGAGTCAGCCCCCCGAGATCTGCAAACGGAACAGGAATCCAGCGAGTCGGACGACAGCGACGTCCTGGTACTCAGTGCGTCTCCTGTCAAGCTATCTCACGGAAAAAGCGACCCCTATCCTGGGCGGGAGCATTTTCCCCTCGTTGAATTTTCCCCAAAGAGAGGTGGTCCCCGTGTCACACGGGACATTCCCCTCCAATCATGGGTGACATTCGCCTCCAACTACGGGTAAAGATATTGCGAATTAACATAAGAAGTGACGAAAGTGCATCACTTCATCTAGATGCTTCACTTCTATAAGCCGAAGTAAAGAAAGTAGTGGTAGAAAAGTTCCGCCAACAACTACTTGACAAGAAAATGCACGAAAACTTTCACAGAAATGTGGAAAAACAGTCCTTGTCGAAGGAGCAAACTTTTGCTTTCCTCAGATCATCAGGGCTTAATTCAGGTACAGAGGGTTTCATTTCCGCATGACAGGACGGTTTCATTTCCACCTTAGTATACCGTGACCGAATTTTATGTCAAGAAGTTCCCAGCGATAGGTTCAGAGCATGTCATGCACATGCTGAGTACCTGGAACACATACTATCGGGGTGTCCCACCCACGCAGGAAGGATGTACATCTACAGACATACTGCGGCCCTAAGAGTGCTTTATTACCATCTTTATCGCTCTTACGGTGTTGGCCGCGACCCTACCCTGCCGAACGCTCCAAGTCAATTGTCCAAAACGAGAAGTGCCAAATTTTCTGGAACTACGATTTTCGGACATCGGTCTCCGTTGCACACTCGACTCCGTCCGACCACAACATCGCAGCCATAGGGAAGGAAAAGGAGGAGCTGCAAGGACTGTACACACAATATTCGTTTAAAGTAATGGTCCTCGTAATCGGTGCACTCGGAGGTGCAAAACTATTACCTAGTTCGTAACCTTAAAGCAATACCCGCGTGCCGAAAATATTCCAAGAAAATTCTGATATGGATGCAGGAAGCTGTCATCCTTGGGTCACTTCGTGTCCTCAAGACACGCGAGGGTTTCTCCGGCCTGTCGTTGTGATTTCATCATGCCCTGTGACCACCCATCTTACGGTGGCCATATGTGCGATTTACCGCGGTTCTACTGAGTGCCGGTGTCATTTTCAGGTGGCATTTGCTCTCAGTGGGACCCTGCGGTGATTGTTTTACCCTTGTAACCCACCTATCTCACGGTCATGACACGTGGTTGCAGATGAAACGTTACTGCGATTTTTCCGGGAGCAAGTGCAATTTTGTAGTATGGTAGCCGCTCCCGGTGAAATCTTGCGGTAGTCCTTTTACAAACTTTCAACTATATTTAAAAGTTTGCCATGCGGACAACTGCGAGATTTCACCGGGAGCGGGTGACATTCTACGAAAATTGCAAAAATTGCACCCGCTACGGGTAAAATCGCACGGTTCGGTTCTCGAAGTCGAGAAGAACCATGTCAGGTTTTAAGTGACAATTGACTCTATTTCCCTAGGAGCGTTTGGCGGAGCGGTATCAGGGCTAATGCCATAAGAGTGGCAGAGATGGTAATAAGGCACTCTTAGTGCCGCATTGTGCCGTTGGATCTACGCTGTTCCCTATTATGGGGAATGTCTTGCCTCAAAATGTGGCGATGGTATGCTAGATTGGAAATAATACCGTCTTGACACTTCAAAATCAAACCCTCCCTACGCGACTTCAATCCCAGTGATTTGAGGAACGCAAACGTTAGCTCTGATGACATCGACAGATCATTTACATTTCTGTGGAAGATTTCGTGTATCCTCTTGTCGAGGTGCCGTTCTTGGAAGTTTATCTCCAGTGCTTTCTTGAACTGGGCCTTTAGGAGTGAGAACTCGAGATGGATAATGTTTGATGAATTTTGCTCACCCATGATATTGAAGGCAAGTCCAAGTGTTTCATTAGCCTTCTCCGCTACTTGGTACAGAAACGCTCCTTTGCCCACTGCTTCGTGTTTTCTAACAATTTCACGAAGATAATCTCGTTTATTTGCCACTATATGTGCTGTAACCAGACTAATCCTGTTGTGAACACTTTCTAGATTAAATAATCCGCAACCACGTTGACGGCGTGAGGTGTAAAGTCGCGAAACAGACGGCTTAAGGTGCATGCTTTGGTTCATGTGTATAACCTTTCGTGACCCGATATCGATAAATCTAAGCTCGTCATTCATTCATGGACCAAATCTGTCGGACAAGACGTTTGTATCTGCGTCTAAATGCGGTTCTGTGGCACGCCCAGTTATGTATAAGTCTCTCCAGCGCCGAGGTGTCGTATAGGGTTTCTATGCTTTTTGAAAATTTCTAGAGCTAGATCTCGTTTCTCGTTATTTGAAGCATAGATCTTGACATCATCCATGTCAAATACATGAGTGATCTAATGCTTTCGATATCCGGGTTTTCCGCAGAAGTACCCTTCGGAATGGCGAAATGAGAGAGATAGTGACAATAATGTGAGGCAAAAGAGGATAGGGCTCATGATGTGGCCCTTAAAGACCACTCTCTGAAGGATCACATTCTTAGTTTTCAAACGATGTTTTTCAGATGAGATGGTAAATCTGGTGTTCCAAACCACCTATGGGTGGTTGAATCGAAAGCTTCCCGGTAATCAAGCTAGGCCATAGATAGGCAGAGCTAGTAGGATGCTGCATCTTTGCAGCCACATTTATGGATGAGCAGGTTCTCTCGACACCCTGCTACGCCTTTATTTGAGCCGTGTTGGTCATACAGTTCTCGCCACGCAGGCCGGGATTTCCGAACAACCCTGTTAGTTAAGATATCTCTGAAGATCTTATACAGCGTATTCAGACCAGTTATTGGCCTGTAATTCTTAGGGTCAGACAAGTTGGCCATCTTCGGGAGGAGCACTGTGTGTCCTTCCACCAAGCACTTCGGAATAGGCTCTTCCGACTTGAGATATGAGGTGAAAATGCGGACCAGGTGCTGGTCGATTGAAGGAAACTTCTTCCACCAGAAGGTCGTGATACCATTTTTTTCCAGAACCTCTTAGCGGATGCTATTCCAGAAAATGTCTCCAGAAAACCAAGTCTCACGACCGTGAGATAGGTGGTTACAGTCTAAAATAGACAAAATGCGACATTGATTTCGTTGACACGCAGGTATTCTTTTCAGGCTTTAAACCAGGATATTATTTATCAGATATTTATCCTGATAGAAATAAGATTTGAATACAAATAAGAGGTGAGAGTCCTAATGTATATAAACACATACAGCATATTTTAAGTAAATCTCTAAATTAAAAAAACTATATCTTACGAAAATTAGTTTCAATATCAAAAAGGAACAGGTATATATTTTTATTGCAGAACTTATCTGTATATGACGTTCATTTTTCATTCATGATATTTTAAAATCCATAATATTTTTATAAGATAT
Source organism: Andricus quercustozae (assembly GCA_932072015.1). Lineage (NCBI taxonomy): Eukaryota > Metazoa > Arthropoda > Insecta > Hymenoptera > Cynipidae > Andricus > Andricus quercustozae. The sequence continues at coordinate 12,666 of CAKNWU010322661.1, forward strand.
ATTACTGTTAGTTTAGTTTTTTTCTGAAATAAGCCTAATTATTTTATAATCAAACGAACTTTATGTTTCAGGCCCATACCACTATCCAATTTGTAATATAAAAACTTCTAATTTAATACCAAAAATACATTAAAATTTTTATTTTATTTTTTTTTATTTTAGCCAACATTTATTTTCATCTGGACAATCCAGAAATGTGAATTTAATTAACTTAAAAAAGTCATAATAACAAGTTTTATAAAACGAAAAATATACAAACGGATATCAGAATATTTAACAAATTAGATTATTATATCTAACTATAATTAAATTGATTTTATTACTATGTATTTTCACAATAAACACAATAAGGTTCAACAATTTGAAAAATGTAATTTTTTGTCAAAATTTATAATTACTTGTAATTATCTGTATTTTGTCAACACAAGAAAAATCTTATTCCATCAAAAATTAACACACTTAGAAAAAGAATAGCTTTAATTAAAAATAAATAACTCTCCATAAAACTTGGTTCGTTGAATCAACAATATCTTTTCTCTCACTGCAATATCATTTTCAAACCACTGAATGAGATCCATCCCATACTTTCAAAGTTTTACGTGCGGTAACAGCCTGGTAATTATGACGATAACGCTTTTCCGGCAGTAGTGATTTCTCAACAAGAGGAAATGGAAATAATGCAAATGCAAACGAGCCGCTCACGGCAATTTTGTATTGGTATTGGAACGTAAGTCACTACGAGAATCGCAGAAAGAACAGGGCAAAAGGGGGGAGAGAGAGATAAAGCTAAAGAGAGAAATAGAGGTACAGGGGAGCAAAATGCCACGAGGCGAATCAGTGGTTGCACGGAAGAGAGGGCAACAGTGAGATAAGGGATGGAGGGGTTTCTAGAGGCCGAGAGGGATATATTAGCATTCACAACAAGCCTTCACCATCGCAAGAAACGAGGCTTGCTACTCGTGTTTTCACTATGTACTTATCGGATGGCGAGCGTAACACGGAGACAGAATCGGGGGAATAGACGGGTTCTCATTAAAATTGGAGAGCTGTTTCGAAACTACAAGACTGCCATGTCGCTTGCAGAATCATATCTTGTGCAGCAGCACCTTGTCCCGAACGGAAAACGAAAAACTTTCACGCTCGTCGACTCGAGTTGGATGTAAAAAAGACCTGATTTGCTCAGTCACAAGAGCAAAGGAGACATGCACATTCAATGGAAGCTCCACGGCTTTCAAATGTACATTTTTAATGAAGCGACTGCACCCAGCAGCATATTTTTTCTATCAAAAAATAATAATGGTGTTATGATTTTTACGATACTCTTTTCAATATCTGATTCACTGTCAAATCCAACTTAAAATTCAGCATTCAATTTTGAACTGATATTTTAAATTTGCTCTGAGATATTTTTAAAACGCACAGGAATCTTTTGAGTTATAAACTTGAAACTGACGTTAGATATTTTATAGTCTTACGCATGTGCCCAGTCAAGTGCAGCGATAAAGCTAGAAGGAGCAAGTCAAGTAGCCTTCAGCCATTAAACGTGCGTCATTGGAGATATAAAAAATAGTGATAAATCATTTATCATCGACCAGAACGGAACGGTTTCGCATCTGCAACATTTTCTCGTGGAAACGGCAAAATATTGTTGACTCGCGGGGGCAGTGCAAGCACGGCGAAGTTGGAAGCGAGAATAATTCGAAAGATTAACGAGCTATTTCCCGGAAAAAAACTCGAACGGCCATTCGTCAACCATAAATTTTACATGCCTACAAAATAAAAATGTGCTCTCGCCCCTGGTGCGTCAGGATCGTGTGCAGCTTATCGGCCGGATATTTATTGTAAAATATCTGCATTTCCCTTATCCCGCCAATGCCAGACACGACATGGCGAGCGCACTGCGGCCATTTTTCCTACAAATTAAATAAGCGCATCCCAGCGAAAGAGGCGATTGCACCTTCAGGTCTCGATCGGAGAATTTTATAAGTTACATTCAATGAATCGTGAGAATTTAACTGAACAATAAAAGTTAAGTTGCGCACTATTCAGTTTGATAATAAGTTGATTCCATCTTTTAGAATACAATTTCTAATAAAGATTGTATATTTTCATTATGATAGTCAAAAAATACATTGTGAAATTTTCTTAGGTCAGATGGCATCCCCGCAAAAAGCATCTCGTTTACGCACAAGCAAGATAATATGTGACGTTTAGCAAGGAAAGGGCCACTTTGTCGATCGTAGTTTAGGATTTATTTGCGTTTTTGTAAAAAAGGTCAAAAGTGTCGATTTAGGGTTTTCGACGGGAAATCATATTACAATCGATGCTCTATCTAGTAACATTACTCTTGTGTTGCATAAGTGACCGGAAGTGGATAGCTTTCATGTTCAAACAAAAAAATTAACACGTGCGCTTATGGTACTCATCAACTTTAGATATATTTTTATGGAAAAGCGGGTTTTCAAGTTCCAACTTCAAAAGTGCCCTGACAATTCCTTTTTCAACCAAGATGGTTCATCGTGGGTTTAAAATGTCGAAAATTATCCGGCTTTATGCCTTTGTACTTAACTGTATACCGACAATAAATAAACATAAATATTCTGAATCAGAGGAAGAATTCGCCTAAACCCTTAGTTATTCTTTTCCTAATATACAAATATAAAAGAAATCCATCTCCGAAAATACTAAACACTATGATTTACTATGATTTAAAATTCTGATGTTATGTATTAGAGCGGCCAATACAAATTTAAAATGCGCAAACGCTACTCCCCAAAATTTTTTCCTTTTGGTAAAAAATACAGCTGTAAATTATCATAGTTTTCGACTTTTTCAATGAAAATTTAAGGTTAAAAATAATTTGTTATTCAAAGCGGAATAAGCCCGAGATTCTATTAAACAAAAAAATGGTAGTTATTATTGAACTTATGATACAGAAATTTGTAATTTCATTACAATTAATGGTCTGAAATGGCCCATAAATCTTTTTTTCTTGAATAATATGCATAATTACACAGAAATCGACATTAACTAACTAGCTTACATCATTTTAATGTAAATTATAACACATTTTTATAGTCATTGATTTTTTAAATAGAACAATTATTTCATGGTAGCCGAAGTAGCAGAAGATTTTTTATAAAAATAAAAACATTTTTGGATGTGAAAACTTTATGGGTTCGTCAGTGGGAATGTTATGCTTTGGAAAAATAACCTCTAAACGTATGTAGTAAGAAAGACAAGGTTTTTGTTATGAAAAATAGTAATAGCTGGGATAAAATCTCCAATCCGACGTCGACATTCTGTTACTTGTAGATTATATCTACCAAATAAATAAGAATATCTACTTTATCGACAATTTGAAAAATAAAGTGATTTTATGCATTTTACCATCCAAGCATTTGTCAAATATTTTTCTGGTTACCGCAGCCCCGATGAAGATGCATCAACTATTTTCTAAATTTAATATATTTTAGACTTGAGTAAGGTTACATTCTCACAATTAAGTGATTAAATAACATTTCATCCATTACAATATCAAATTTTCATGTTATAAGTATTTCAAATAATGCTGCAAGCCTTATATAGCCGTAGACCAGTCTACGGCTATATACATTTTTTATAGGCCGTTTCGGACCATTAATTCTATGAAATTATATATTTTCGTTTTCTAAACTTGATAATAGCTTCAAAATTTTGTATCCTAAAATGTAGGGCTTACTTATTTTTAGGGGTAAAATACTTTTTAGCTTTAAATTGATATTTCTAAATATCGAAAACGTTTGAAAATTTACAAAACAACCTTTTTAATTGAGCACCTTATTATACATACTATGAATAAATGTAAATATTTCCGAATTTAAACCTGCTTAGGTGACTTTTCGTTTATTGGGCGTGTTTAGTAGGTGTTTCAAGGGGCGTGTACAAATAGAAATTATAGAAGTCGTTTTTAGAAAGACATGCTAATGGGAGAGTCAAGTTGAACATACAGAAGACTTTCCTAGAATTTTTTTAAAACCATGATTAGCAGACTGTCTAAACGTTACATTATTTTGAACTACCAAGGAGGCGTGGCTATTGGATGGATCTAGGAAAATATATGAAGATCTAAGGGGTTTATAGAGGACAAGCGTATATATACACAATGCCCAATTGCCCATATATTATATTAACATATAAGGTTGTCCAAGAAGGTGTGTACTGTAGGCGTGATGGAAGAACTGCCTAGAAGCCAGAGAGGATGTTTGTACGCAAAATATTCTTTCAATATTACTGGATAGAACACCTGCAATTCGATCCATTTATTTTTCAGTTTCTTGGTAACTATTTGGAAACATGGAACAACACTTTATGTTGGATCTTGAAAGCTGCTGTATAATCTTCTAGAATTAGTAGACCCGAAGATGCAAGAATCGCTGCAGCGTTACGTCAGTGTTGAAGTCCCAGTTTCCGGAATAAGTTTCCGCTGCGGAAACGGGCCGAAACGTCAGTGAACGTTACGGCCCGCAGGCTTTCGGTCAACTAACAAAGGCAGTCGATCGTCAACGTTGACTCGTGCTCTCTTTCTCTCTTACACTCCAACCCTTGCATTCACTCTTCAGAGTTTCATCCTCGTTCATTCGCTCACCCCTTCTCCTTCCTATTTTGGCGATCGACGTGAATGCCTGCCAAATTTATTGTTTCACCGGCTTAGCCTCGGGGACAAAAGAATAAATCCTGATTAATCTCTCAGTCGCACGAGCATGGCGCTTCCGAAGCTCTGACGACGAAAGCAACCCTCCTAAAGTCGGAAAGGGAGACTTTTCAATACAGTGCGCATGCACTTCTACATTCTCAACATTCTTGCATTGTAGTGCATATATGTCTGTCTCTCATTTTCTCTTTTTCTCTCATATATTAGCTACTTACTCCAAATTATCTATCTCTCACTATCTGTACATTATGCGTATTATGCTCTGCACATCAACTTCTTGATGATGAAAACAGTATTTGTATCTAGATTCTCGATTCATCAGATTCGCCATAAATCAACAAGGTAACTTAGAAATAAATCTTATGTTATATGTTTATTCGATGATTAATTGAAAATCTGTCTTTCGTGAAAAGGTAGCGATAGTTAATAATCTTTTATCATCTTTATACTTATGTGAGTAAAAGCTAGTGCTCAGCACGCAACGTAACGTGAAGTTTCAGCTGACAAAGCGGGAAGGATACATTCATCAACTACGCCTCGTATCGCGCTGACTCAAGGATGCTGATTCCATTAACTTATAAGCTCAGCCTGACAGTTGTGCTGCTTTACTCACATTGTTTTAGATTTTAGAAACGACAATTAAGTGCCAACTGACATTGAAAAATATCTAAAGAGCATCATTCAGTGATCAAACCAACAAAGAACCAAAATTAGACAGTTCTTGAATTTGCCAAGAAATAAATGAGACTCTCTTCGGCAAGACAACCCTATGATTAAAAACCGATGCACCGCTCAAATATATCTTCATCTTTTCATCTCAGCAGGTCATAAATCGCGTGAATGTACTCACCCTTGTGCATCCCGGTGTACTTGTCCTTGAGCACCGTAAACTCGTAGATCTTTCCAAACTCCTCGAACATTGGCCTGAGGGCATCCTCTTCCAAATGTCTTGGGATTTGGCCGACGAAAAGTTTGACGGCGCCATCTCCGTTGCTGCTGGTTGTCGGCGATGTGCAAACTGGTATCAACATCTTTGACGTTTGTTTGTAATCCAGATTCAATAATCAGAAGTCGACTTAGCTAAAGCTCAGTTCTTAACAAAGACCCACTTTATCCCGGATCAATCTATCCGGCTAAGTTTAGAATAACGTCGACCGCTAGAAGCCAACCACAGAAGCCTCCCTACCGTGGCGAAAAAAAAACTAATAAGAGACACGGGAATCAAACGAACACGTTAAGTTCGCCAGGCACAAAAAACCAGGCGTTATTTGCTGCTGGATGGGCCAGTTTTAATCCGGGGATCCGATAGAAAAATACAGGATACCGTAATCTTCCTGGTAGCGAAAACAGGAAGGGAAAAGAAGAACGGGAAAAAGCGAAAAAGGACGCTCGAATGGCTAATGTGGCGCGTACACAGAGGCAAGCAAATATTTACAAGCACCGAGACGCTAGGACATCCTGTGCATGCGAAAATTTATCGCTTTTCAAGCACATTACTTGCCTTAAAAATGTCGCGGTAGAAATGATTAAGTAGGTGGTGTTTCCCAGCACGTGCTTCTCGCTCAGTGGATCTAAGGAGAGGTCCTTGGCTCACGAACTTTAATAAATTAGGAAATTATTTTTGTATTGAATTATAATTTACTTAACCATTACTTAAATAAATTATTTAGAGTCTTTTGTTT
>CAKNWU010322686.1:2882-12956 GCA_932072015.1 Andricus quercustozae
TTTTTGTATTACAAGCCTTTTTTCTAATGGTTTGATATTGAAAAGACTTCCAACTGAAAATTGCGAAACTATTGAGGCTTTTAATTTGAAATAAATTTTCAGAATCTTAAAGGCTTCAATTACAAAATCTTGAAAATTCCATTTTTTTAAATATTAAAGCCTTCAAACTTAAAATTTCTCTTCTATTAAGGTTTTCAATTTGATAGTGTTCAATTTTTGATATTTGACTTTTAAATGATTGAATTTGCAAGGATTTAAATTACGAAAATTTCCATTATTAATGCTTTCAATTTTAAATAAGTTTGTTAAAAATCTAGCAGGGTTCAAATAACAATGGTTAAATTTCTAAAAAATAAATTTGAAATTATCTAATTTATCGCTATGAATTATTATACAGTTTATTTAAAAGTATTGTATTTTAAATTCTTGAAAAGGTGGAAAATGAACTCATGGCAGACTAAAATTAACATTGAAAACTGTACATTTTTAAATTATGAACTTTAGTGAAAAATGAAAAAAAAAATCCTGGTGAGAAAATAACTTTCCTGTCGGTTTCCGATTTTTTTCCAGTCTCAAAAAATGTCTAGTCAATTCCCTGTTCAGTGGTCATCCTAATAAATTTATTTCTAAAAAGGACTATTACCCTCGTTTTTGACGATTACCCTATTTTCTCACAGCAGGTAAACGAAAATTTGACGGGGGTCACCAGAACCAGGGGGAATCTAAACGTCGCTTCCAGAGCAGCTGGGGAAACCAGCCCCTTGCCCAACAACCATTGGGCAACACTTATGGATTGGCGAGTGTAAACGGTGGCGGTAGTGGTGGCGCTGGGTCTGGTGACGATCCGAAATGGTACCAAGACAGCTTTCAATCGTGGAGCTAACTTCTGCCAGCTTGCAAATGAACGAGCGTGATTCGTGAACGAACCAACGTGATTTCGGGGAAGGGGACAAGAAAGCTAAATAAATAAAGGGGAGGCGAGTGAGCGCGTGTGTGCGAGAAAAGAGAAAAACTTTCTAAAAGTTTATTCATATTATTGCTCCGCTAAAAACATGAGAATTGTAAATGTTTCAAAGAAATGCAGCACCGCGCTCTGCGCCGCCACCATCGCCGGCTGTTGTTGTGATTATGTACAGTGATGTGCCACTGGGACTGTATTATTTTACATCGGAGTGACCACCCACCCCGTACTACTATTACGATACTACGATACTACTCTAAGTACCACTAACTGCATTGTCACATTGTTTACTGCCAAGCGAAAGAAGATCGGCGATGCTGACACTGAGATTGTGATGGCTCGTATTAATTAAGAGGACACTTGAATGTTTGCGGATTATTAAGGAGTAGTTGACGAATTTTGATATGCGCGGAAGAGTGAGAGAGAGAGAGAGAGTTAGAGATAGAGATAGAGAGAGGAGAGTAATGTAAGAAAATGATTAGAATCGTCGAGAGCGAGCAAATGTACGGGAAAGAAAGGAAAGAGAGAGAGAGAGAGAGAAAGAGAGAACAGAATTTTTGCATGAAAGAGTATGAGAGAAAGAGCCAAGTGGAGTGTCTGTGTGTGTATGTGTGCGTGAAGCGCGCTCAGCGCGGTTAGACCTTCTATTGTTGGTCTATAATGTGTACAGTCAGTGAAACTATTATTATTAAGAGTCAGGCAAGTTTTGCGATAAAAGAAAAATCGACGAGTAAAGAAGTTGCTAATCGCAACTGTGTGTGACGCGACGGTGTCTCCCATGGTTTGTCCGAACGTAACAGCTAGACGAAGGACCGATCGGGTCGGAAGGAAATATTGCTCATGAATGAGAAAAAACCCACTTGTACAGTAAATTTCCAAACGACAGTATCCAAAAGTGACGAGAACACTCGTCTCTAAATTATAATATATTTAATTGCTAGGAGCGCGTTTTTAAAAAAAACCGAAAAGAACGGAAAAGAAGTTGAAGGTTCGCCTTGTAAAGGCTAGGAAAAACGCGAGAGTGTTAAGAGTCGGCAAAGAAAGCGCGAAATTTTTTTTCACGATTATCCTTGAAAATTTTGTTTATTCGAAAAGTCAAACACGCAAGCACCCTCACACAAACACACATTCATGCAATAGATGATGAAAATCGATGACTGGCGACCGGATTGATAATGATAGTTACAGATTGAAATAGAACGCTAAACGTACGCAATTGAATAGAAATGCATCAACACATACAGCACACACTTTTGAGTGTTGACTTATTGTTATTGTTAGCCTGTTAGTTAATTAGTAAGAGTTGTAAGTGCGGGCTGTAGTTGGTCCCTGTCCCTGGAGCCCAGACAACCCCCTGTTCTGGAGATTATTTAAAAGAAAGAAAATCAATAAAAAAAAATGACAAAAAATGACACACCACTCGATGTAAAACACGCACCCCCGAAGATAAAAGCAAAAACCTGATGAACGACGAAGGAATATGCGACCTTTCATTTATGTACTTGGCATTACTAAAAAGTCTCATATATCATCCGTTTATTGAAAAAAGTATCCGGCTCGAGTAATGCATCAATTGTTGAACGTATTAAATTTCCTGGGAACTTAGCCACTGTCGCTCGTGAAGACCATACAATATCTGATTGATTTTCTCGAGCGATTGTCAACCACGTTTCAAGGAAATCTAACGCCCTCAATAATTGAGCGACCAACCATCTCAATCTCGACAATGCTTGTGCGAGATAGAGAGGTAAATGAAAAAAAGGCGAAAAACGAATCGTGAATCTGAAACACATAAGGCTTTCATGCGTAATATGACAGAGGTACGACACGAACGAAAGTAGCACCGCGAAATAATGGGAAAGCAAAAAGAATCAGTTTAGACGAAGATAAATTGCTCGCAAATCCTCTTATTTAGGAGCATTTTGTTAATCTTTATTCATGTTTTACTTAATTCTAATTTTTTTTCTTTGAATCGCCGCCGTATTGGCCGCGAAAAAAATAATCTTCATCTAGTAATAATGTTCAGTTCCAAACTCCTACCCCCAAACCCCCCAGCCCGATTCCTTTTTAATTGTATCGACTAGGCCCACTCGTGATTACCACGACTGTCACAGAGAAAAGCCTCTACTCGAAATTCTCTTACGTTAGACACCAACCTTGTCTCTTACCTACCTTCTATTCTACGTACCTACTCTATTTATAAAAGCATAATATCGAGGATATAATATTAATATTAACAATACGATAAGGATGAATATCGCTAATCATACTGAGTGGGTTTTTGTGACATGATAATATTTCATATTAAAATTCTGGTCTTTGTCGAAAAATGGTAATAATAATTGTAAACGGCGAGGATTCATAAAATTATCCATGTAGAAGCAAATTATAAAGAAAAAAAATGTAAAAAAAGTTTTTAAGATACTACTACCGGTAGATGATATATCGGATAATAAGGGAAAGCAAATGGACACACACCCACACACACACGCGACACAATTTTGAAACACATTGCGCAGATAATATAAGAGTACGGCTTGCGGGGGGCAAGGAAGAGCATGTCTGGCAAAAGGCGAAGGCAGTTCACGGTGACGAGACTTTAGACTGATCTAGGTACTAGCGTTACGATATTGGCCCTGGCCCCGCTTTAAAAAGGGCGCCCCAACTATCGCGCACCTACTTTTCCTCCTTTGTAAACCTTTTTTGTACGACGACTGGTGGCAGTTGGGACGCCTGGGGGGGTTTTGAGGTCGCATTTAGGATAATGCACCACTGTGGCTGGCGACGCCATAGCCCACGCGCCCTTTTATCCGGTCAATGCCCCGCTTTATTCGCGGCACACATCCTCGGGAAAAGAACTAGGCTCTTCTTCTTATATTTGGTTGACCCGTGTCATGCGGATGTTGTGTGATTTTTTGGGCCGACATGATTCACGTTGACAACGGCTCAAAAACGTGTTTTTTTAATTATATATTATAAATATATTATATATTATATTCCTGCGAATATGCATTTTTTGTGACGTGATGTTATTTAGCAGTGAGATAGGGAGAAACGAAACGAAGTTACGGCCACGCGATATCGACGAAAAGCTAAAAAAAAGGGGGAGGATAAATGAGTTACGAAAAAAAAAAAATGTAGGCAAACGTATCTTTCGATTAAGATTTCGCTCCATCTATCAGCTCCATTGTAAAAGAAATTTTTATTACGACTACGATTATTATGATTATTAATTATATAGTAATTATTATGATTATTATTATTGCACGCAAACACACACAACACGTACATACATATGTATATCCAAATTTTATCCGATTACTATGTTTTAAAATTCCTTTTAATTATTACTATTCAGCTACCGATTGCTTTGCTTTTTTAATTTCCCGCAATTTAAAAAGTTGCCCCTAATTTTAGTGTGAAGTAGTTAAACATAATGATTTAATTCGAAGGAAAAACGATGTTACAAATATGGTTCCTTTTTCTGGCTGGGAGCTTGATTTAAAGTGTCAAAGATTTTTGTGTATGACCAGATGTATTCTACATGTCTCAATAAACAGTTGTATGTGAATTACCTTTCTTAATTATGCTGTGTCTTTATTCCAATACCAATCCTATTTAATAATAGCTGCGGGAAGAGTCAGGGATTTTTAGGAAAATCGTTCAAAAGTGGCGGAATTTATAAAAAAAAGGCACCTTTAATAACTATTAATGATATTAAATTTGAAATTGTTTTATTACATTCATAAAAGATGCTGTGTTGAAAATATAACATGATTAAGATTGTGGTATTTGAATACTAATGTTCAGGGAAAATAAAAAATTGTTCACAGAAAAATTAGGGAATTTTCAAAATGATGTTTTGCGGCCACTCTCATATAATATTCTTTTTTTTATTCGTTGAATGTTTATAGTCGCATTAACTGCCAGTATCATTAGCAACTGTACTGTATGTTTAATTATAAACTGTAGGGTGTCTGTGAAGCAGTATAACAAAGGACAGAAGCGAAGCTTTTTAAAAACACATCCAGCCTCGCTTCCTGCTTCGGGAATCGAACCCGCGCCAGCGTGGCATAAGACAAATCACGATAGATTCTGAGCCACGAAGACTACCTTATCTCTTAGCTCTTCTTAGTAATTTATTTGCCTTGTATTTCCATTTATTTTTTTTATACTATTTTTTTATTTTTTTTCCCCTGAAGATTATATTTTTAGTTACAAATTTTATTATTCGGTTGAAAATACAACAATTTTTGTGTCAAAATTCAATTCTTTTGTTGGAAATTTCTATTTTTGGGTTGAAACTTCAACCGAAATCCTGTCTACAAGTGCAACTGTTTGTTTAAAGGTTCAGATATTTGGTTGGAAAATCGTCTTTTTTTGGTTGAATTCAACAGTTTTTTATCTAAAATTAACAAATATTTTCTGGTTGGAAATTAAACTATTTACCAGTTATTAATTAATATTAACGATCAGGGAAAATGGTTGGTCACGGGATTGAAGTTTTTCGGCCGCACTGAATGATAAACTAATAAGCTATATAAAAAAAATAACTTCTAAAATTAAGTAAGAAAGTACATTGTTCAAAAACCATTTTTTTTAAAGATTCATCATTTGAAAATGTTTTACAGAAAATTCACCTCTTTGGTTTGAAATTTGACTATTTTGTTGAAAAATGAGTTTTGTTTTAGTTGAAAATGAACTTTTTTCTTCAAAAATCATATTTTCGGATTCATAATTCAATTGTTTTACCGGAAATTCGTCTTTTGTTTTGAAAGTTCAACAATTTGAATAAACTTATTTTTCTTTATTGACTCAAAAATCTTAATATTTGTTGCAAATTCGTCTTTTTGGTTGGAAAATTAATCTCTTTGGTTAAAAATTTGACCATTTTTTTTACGGGAAAATTAACTTTTTTCTTGAAAATTTATATTTTTGGATTGAAAATTTGACCGTTTTACAACAAAAATCGTCTGTTTGTTTGAAAGTTCAACAATTTGGTATAAAATTTGACTAATTTGTTGAAAAATTCGTTCTCTTTGTTGAAAATTAATTTTGTTTACTGAAAATTTAACTTTTTCATTTTTAGTTGAAACCTTATCTTTTTTATTCGAAAATTTATGTTTTTTTGTGCTAAAAATTCGTCTTTTTGTTGGAAAATAAATCTTCTTGATTAAAAATTAGTCTTTTTGGTTGAAGTTTATTCTTTTTTAATTAGAAATTCGACCATTTGGTTGAAAATTCATCTTTGTAGCTAGATAAATAAATTATATAGATAAAAATTCAACTATTTTTTTGAAAATTGAATTATTTGGTTGAAAATTCAAATATTTGGTTGAAAATTCAAGTATTTTATTAAAGTCATCGTATTTTAGTCGAAAATTCAACTGTTTTGTTGACAATTCATCATTCATGGTAGAAAAGTAACCTTTTTTAGTTGAAATAAATACATTGTTTAATTTTAATCTGAAATTGTTTGATTCCGTTCATAAAATATTCTATGCTAAAAAAATTACAAGATTAAAATGCTGCTCTTTGAATATGAATGGTCAGGGAAAATGTAAAATTGTTTAGGATATAATCAGGGAATTTCGAAAATTAAGTTTTTCGGCCACCCTGAATGACGAAAGTTTGGCTGAAATGAAAGTTTTAGAATCGGGCGGTAACAATTTTTTCAAACTTTTTTTTTAAATTCGGTATTTTTTTACAATAATAAATATAATTAATATTTTATTTTTGATACTGATGCGGGGCTTCTCAATGTTTTAAAATCCGAAAAAAGTATTAAAGAGTTGAAAATTAAGAAAAGTGAGGACCGTTTTTTGGAAAATAATTTTTTTTTTTTTTAAATATTTCTTAGATACAAAAAAAAATCCAAAAGACCGAATCCATTTCAAATCATACAGGCAGTGTAACTTCAAATCCCAGAAACATTCGCCTCTTTAATGTGTTGTTTTCCAAGGGAAAGAAGACTGCACATATTGTACCGTTTTGAGAAAAAAAAATATTTTGGCGAAGTTATGAGTATTTGAAATTTTAGGGTTGTTTAAAAAAAATACAACTTTTTTCTACAATCTTCGATTATTTTTGACCTAATTGAGATATTAAAATTTTCTTTCCTAACTGAATTTAATTATCCTCTTTTGACATCCAAAAGAAAATTAATACATTAGATCTTTTCAAAAGTCTTACCTCATGCGGGCTAAACTATGTTTCTGGTCACTAAAATTTTTTTGTACGAAAATTGAATATTGTCATTATGCTTACAAACAACGGCAGATTCAGAAAAATGCTAAAAAAAAGGTTGCTTATTTAAAAAAGTTCAACAAAAAATACCTCCTACTGTTTTATGAAATCTTGTATCGTTCGCGAGAAAAATAAAATAATTCAAATTTTGGAAACCAAATTTACGTGTCCGCAAACATGATTTGGCCTGTATAAGGCTTACCGAATATGTTCGTTATATAAAAAAGAATTTTAAAAAATGGATAAAATGGACTTTTTGATAAAATTCACTTTCCATGTTTTCAAAATTCCGCCGGGAAGAAAATACGTTCAAATACGTGTCGTCTTATTTCCTTTGAAAAAGCTTCCTGTTTCATTTTTTTATATTTTGCACAATAAATGTTTGAAAAAAAACTGGCCATTTTTTTTAAATCCAGCATTTATCAAAATATTGTATACCTGGGTAATAAAATTTTCCTCTTTAATTCGGTTGTGGGGTTTCTCAATATTTTGAAATTCACAACAAAGTATGAAAATATTGAAATTCAACGAGAAAGCAATCATTTTACTGAAAATAAAAAATGTGATTTTTGTTCATTTTCAACTTCCTGATACCTTTTTTGCAGATTTCGAAACAATGTGGACCCCTTTTGAAAAAGCGCTACAAAATGAAAAATGTTAACTTAACACACTATTGTTATACATATTTATTATCTAACTGCTCACGTAAGATTCTTGGTTTATTTTCAGGAATTTATACATTGACTTGAATGTTGGACGTTAAATGGGATTTTGAATTTGATTTTAATCTAATTTAAGATTCTTAAATTACTATAACAATTATATAAAATTGTTACAGAAAGCGCGAAACAATATTTTAGAATCGTTACGATGGCATTTTGAGTAACTGGTTAGTATAATGTTATTTTCTCTCTGTAACAATTACAGAATTTTTCTGTAAGCGTATTTACAAAGAATGAATTATTTTTTAAAGAATTAAGATTTTTCCAGTGAATTTTTCCGAGTGCATATTATCACAGACGTATTTTACTGAAAATGACCAGGAATTGAATATTTAATGAAATATTAATAGGTCAGTACACATTTTTTATTGATTAAAAAATAATGTTTCTTATAACTGACGAAATTAACATTCAATACCTTTTTTTCTATACGTTTCATTAATACATTCTTGGCTGTTCAGTGAAGTCCATTACTACTGAATCGATTCAATATTTTTTGACTATTGAAATTATTATTAGCGCAAATTAAAAATGATATACATGAAAATTGTCGAAATTCTACTTGTCTTAACACTTTGCTTCGTCAGAATTTGATTGAATTTAAGAAAACCAATGACACTGTAAGTGTTAGTGAATCTGAAAAAAACCACACATCATTGCGGGTCTGACCATAATCTGCCTTATCCACTGAGACTTCGATTTCTTCTCAGAATCAGTGTCCTATAGGAAAATAGATTAAACTTACAGGATTGCTTCAAACCCTGGGGAACCTGGAAAACCCGGAAAAGTCCTGGATTTTTGATAAAGAATCTGGAAAACCTGGAAAAGTCCTGGAATTTTGAAAACGAGCCTGGAAATTCGCATTGCCATTTATTTTTGAAGTTTCAATAATTATCGTAGTAATTGTCTACTACTTTTTTTACTATTACATATAATTCATTTAAATTTGTTTAGAATGAAATAATAGTCGAAAAAACTTTAAAAATTTGCATTGATTAATAATTTTATGTAGGTGCAAGCATTTTTCTGAAAACTGATTTGAATGCAAATTTTAAATAGAATTTTTGAAAAAGTTGTTCTGGAAATTTTTTAAATATTGACCTGGAAAATCTGGAACTTTGAATTATGATAAGGATAATCTTCTTCTGAAATTCTAAGAGGAACGTAACATTTATCCATTGCATTCAATTCCTTGTATAATTACATTTTTATTTTCTAGTTGTATCGTCTTTTGACAATCTTTTTCCTTGAAGTAAATCCTAAACAGATACTGCAAATGAAAAGAGAACCGAAAATTGAATCATTATTTTACAAAAAAAAAAAAAAACTTATCTCTTTGTTATTTTCATTTTTCTAAACAAATATTTCAAGGAGTATTTTCACAGGCAATTTTAAGTTTCCGCAATGTTAATTAAAAATACCCTAAATTTAAAAATTCGTTAGAATCACTTAATACCCACATAGTTCAAAGAAAAAATGTCTCAATTTGTACTGTTTTGAAATACATTTTATTCAATCATAGTTAGTAGTTACATTCTATATTCCATTTACCATTTACCATACAATATACCATGCAATGTGTCACGTGACACTTTGATATACTCAAAAAACGATTTAATTGAATTAAGATTTCTGTTGGTTCAACCATAAAATATGGTTATTATATGCACAACAAAATATTTGGTTGACCATCCAAATTTTTTCGTTGTATTAACGACGTCTTTTTGTAGACGGAGTATATGGTTGATTCAACTAAAAAGTTTGGTTGAGTCAAGCAAATATTTTTTGTATCAACCCAAAGTTGTTTGATTCACCAAATTTTAATGAAATAGGTATATCCAAGAAAACAGTTCTCATTTGTGTATCACAATTTTGTTTTGGCTCAGGTCAAATGATTATATTATTTTCATAGTCAATAATTAGCCCTCAGAGGCCATACGGGTGCAAATCGGGCAGGCCGAAAATTTCAAATGTTCCTCCCTCTCAGGGCACGCACTGCAGAGCCCTATCTTGTATGGTAAGTATGTCTATACTTCGGCCTAACCGTCGACGAACAGCTTGGCGTCAGTCGCTCTGCAGCTGCTCTGCTGGAAACGCCGAAAAGTTACCTTAAGCCAAATTTGCACCCGTTTGGCCTCGGCGTCA
>CAKNWU010322694.1:0-14628 GCA_932072015.1 Andricus quercustozae
TCTCGACGAAATTATGCGGGAGAGGCCAGAGCTAGACGACGGCGAGGAGGTGAAAATCATCGTCCCGACCAAATACAAGAAGAAGTCAGCGAAGTAATCGTCAATGGTTCGTCAAATTTAGATTTAGATTCGACAGTAGTTATGCTGCCAGAACATTTTTAATTTTCTCCTCTCGACAGTTGTCGGAATTATCATTTTATTTTTATTTTATAACACTAAGTATGTCGAAGCGTAGTTCTTTTGCCAACATTAGTGGCACTATCGGCCGGTATTGGGCCTTTGTTCGGCCAAAACCCCTACTGTTCTACCTTCGTTATATTAATAAACCTCATTATCAAATCAAAATATTTTCTAAGGAGATTCCAGAGATATATTATTTAAAGAATTTTTGTGTCAATTGTATGCGTTAAAATTGATTTACGGGAAATGTAATTCAACTTCATAAATCGTATTGGATGAATTGCGTACTTGGCGATGTCTTATTACAACTATTAATCATTTATTCCCTTTCAGAATCACAGTCGTCATATTCTTACCTTGACGTCACGGTTCGAAGGGGGAGAGTGTGACAGGAAATCACTCCAGTCCAACCAATGAAATTAAATTATTAGTAAATAACCCATCCGTAGACGTCAAGATGAGAATTTCCACCTTGAAGTTCATTTAGGACTTTACGGTCGATTTTAAAATTCAAATCCGTCGTCGGTATGTCATGTCTGTGATTTACTCGTAGTTTGATCAACTGTAAAAAGGGTCTTAGGACCCGGACGAGAGCCATGTGCGGCAATTTAAGATACGCGACGAGGACGCAAGCGAAAGCGCGGCATTCGCTCCGATACCGTATCGACGCATGTTCGTCGAAATCTTCGGGAGATTGTTCATCGTATTTATATAAAATTTATAATAACCATTGGATTGATTTCGTCAAAATTATTGTATTGAAGGACAATTGTACTAGACATTGAAGTCATAGTGGTTTTGGATACCAATTAAATAGCTATATTGGAGGTTATATCCCACTGAATCGACAATCGACGTAAGGATGTAAGTAGCATTCAATTAAATAATTTATCTCTGGAAAATCTCTGTAGTTGCTTAATAAATTTATTATTGGATTTACCCAACGAACCTGCCCTAAGTGATATAGTCTCGGCTTCTCTATGCTTCGCTTTGCAAATTTCCTTGCGGGTTGGGATTCAATCAGCTGGCGTCCGACAAATTGTTCAAATATTAAATTCTAAACGAGCCTTGGCAGCTCTAACCCAGGCCGCGCCAAGTGGGGGACACATTCTGCAAAAAGGGGTAGTTAGAAACTTCTCATTTAATTTTAAAACCTATGACAGAATTTTGTCCTGTCTAAAAAAATTACGGTAATTTATGTTTAGAACGTTCCAGTGGAACGTTCCTAAGCGGCGGACATTTTACATGTTCTGGGAACGTTCCGAAAGTTGCCCTCCTACATTTTAAAGTTCTCCTCTTTTAAAGTTCTCCTCCTACATTTTACATGAAAGAGCAAATAAAAAGCTATCGATTGGTGTGAAAAACTAAAAATCGAATTTTTCCGCATCAGGTCCCTTTCTTCGCGGACGGTCATATATAAAAATAGCGCGCTGTCTTTAATTAATACATATATCGCGCAGCAGCCTTCGTCGATCCAACGGAAATGCCCGACGCGCGACGAGTGTCTTCGCGACATCTATGGCGACTTCTCGTCCCGCGGTATCGTCTCGTTTTGCATCATTTCCTATGTTTTCCCGAGTTTTCTCAACCAGTTTCATTTTTTATGTGCTGCGACTTTAGTCCCTCGATGTTTATGCGTGCTTTTTTTTCTTCGGTATTTACAGTTTTATTCTCTATCGTGCATTAATAGCTGCATAAAAAGATGTGTATGTTACGTCACAAATTTTATTATATTATATACTACGACAGTGCGTCAGAACTTTTCCTATAGTTCGCAATAATATATAAATCTGTGTGATACTAAATATAGACCATTTTAAAGTGTGAAGTCGAAAGTTTTTCAGAGAATGCACGATTGTTTTTTATGAGGCTTGAGACATAAAATATTTTTCAAATGCGCTAATTTAAAAATACTTTTGTTAATTTAAGAAAAATTACGTTCAAGATGGATTACCTGCTTTTTAGTTAACAATCTACATTTAAATATTGTACACACACACTCACACATATATATCTATACCGTCCGCAAGAACCCGCAACGTGTGCTCGCTCTATGCCCTTACGCCGTACGACCTTCACGACGTGCGACGCACCTGTCACGCATATGAGGACGCATCTGCGCCATCGCTTGCGTGCAAGCCACGCGACAAAATCCGCACGTGCGAATTACGATTCACTGGGGTAAATAAATTGGTGGACGAATCTTCGCTAATAGTCACTTCACAACCGATTAATAATTTCGAAAAACTTCCAACCAATAAATGTGGTTTTATTTGGATAAAAGAATGTTTAACCAAAATATCGCGTACACAGAATGGTTATGATTCTGTAAAATTCATATGATAGGAGTTGTTGTTTTCGAAAGTATAACAGAACATTTAAAAAGTGAAAACTTCTTGTGTAACAATTGTAAATCCTTTGTCGAATTTATTACTTATCATCTGTAAATTTTTCTCATTCTTATTTTGCTTTTGAGATCTCTTCCTGAATAATATAGCTTTAAAAGCAATAATATTAATAAATATTCTAATGATAGAAACAATACAGCCTAAGGCAAGAAGAACTCTATAGAGAATTATTCAAGGTCTTGGAAAGCTTCTTCTAGATCCACCAATTCAGATGCAGGTTCGATAACAGGTTCCATCCATGCCTCAGGTGAAAAATTAAATCAGAATTGCTTTTTTCTTTTGCCGTCAGTATTCAGTAGATGCAAATTGTGTGCAATAAATTTTAACATTTCTGCTCTTTCTGTTGTCAATTTATTTGTTTTGGGAGAGTGAATGTGTCCGTAAGCGCTAAAACTTCTTTCTGTGGCTGCACTTGTGGCAGGCATTCCTAATATACCAACAGCAATTTAACTTAATTCGGATCCGCACATTGTACCTTTCCATCACGTTCTAGCTTCTAATGCCTGAATATTTCACTTCACGAAATCTTTCTTGTAAATTCCAGTGTCACTTCTATATTCAGCCAAGGCTGTTACAACTTCTTTTGCAAGTTTCTGATTATTACCATAAACGTACATAATTCGATTATGTATGAACTTTGAACCTTGCACTTTTTTCTTCTCTAGATAAACCTTTACCGTTTAGTTGTGGATTGAGCAAGTTGGCAGCAAAATGGATTGGATGCAAAGTAAACGGACGCCCATTTCGGAGAACTTTTTCAAATACCTTATACTGTACTCTTTTAAATTCATTGTTAAGGAGATAAACACTTAATCTATTTTTCATCTAATGTGGCCTAAATAAATTCATATTGAATCGTTATGGTAAAAAGTGATGTTTTTTCAATTATAACATTAAAATTTAAAAATATCAATAAGTTTATTTACTTGTTCATTCGGCGTAATAGAATCTAGGTAGATTTTCATTGAAAATAGTTTCGGTTCACTTGAGTTTTTAGATAACTTTGTATGAACCTTTTCAGTCTTATCAGAAATTGTAAAGCCATCAACTTCTGCTGAAGGTTCACTGCCAGAATCACAATTGTCTATAAAAGAGAAATGATAATTCTGTTTTCAAGTTTTGAACTTTCAGGGTCCATGTTTATTCCATGCATAATAACATTGAATGTTGTAAAAAGTTATAATTAAATAGAAGAAATTTTTGCAGTTAACTAGTCAAAAGAGAGCAAAACCTTATAAAGTATTTTAAG
Organism: Andricus quercustozae; assembly: GCA_932072015.1. Classification (NCBI taxonomy): domain Eukaryota; kingdom Metazoa; phylum Arthropoda; class Insecta; order Hymenoptera; family Cynipidae; genus Andricus; species Andricus quercustozae. The sequence goes on from CAKNWU010322694.1 coordinate 3,838, forward strand.
GTATTCATAAATTATACTTTACCATTGATTCCAGTTCTAGTAAATTTTTCACATGGTACTTGCTTCTCCACCTTAATAGTATATTACGACCCAAGGCCAGAAAGTTGGATTTCCGGGCGTGTGTGATATGAAGGCCGATGCCTCATATCACGCACGCCAGGGCATCCAATATTTCTGGCCGTGTGTCGTATACTATTTTTCTTCATCCTCAGCCTATAGTCCGTTTAATAATTGATGTTTTATTAATAAAATGTGTTGCCAGCTGCTAGCTCGGATGCTTTTTCTTTTGTGGCCTGCATCAGCACGCCCTCCCGGGCACCTCGCGTAGCGCCGCCGCGCCGCTGCTCTCGGTCAGCTGAGCGGAGGCATAGGATTCGGTCGCCCGTCCGACTTTTGCAAAGCCGAGGCGGAGCCGAGGTTTTTCTGGTCGGGGCGGGTATCAAAACAACATATTTTTTATATTTTCGGAATACTTCTTCCTCGTCAGCAGAACCTTCAGACGAGGAGTCGACCATTTTTGAGGTTTTGTGCCGACTTTTTATGCACACAAATCGCAATAACGTTAAACGATCAGTTTTGAGGTTGAACACACCGACGCTCTCTTTTTTCCATTCATCTGTCAAGATAAATTTTTTTCGGAGGCTAAGTACACAATAACACAATACTGAGTAAGCGTTGCTATGCCAGGTTGCTACGTCAGCGAGCTACAGAAATCTCGCAGACAATCAGAGATCGTGTTAACTCTAGCAGGCCGCAAAAGTCACTGTTTCCGAACAAAAATGCAGCCGGGAGCACATACTTTCGGCTAGGGGACGAAGAAAATAAACTTTTAACTGCACTTGGACACTTGAAACAACTTTGTAAATGCTTCTTCTTAGTAGCATTTTTTTTATACATACCGTTGCAAATATGCAAGTATAACCTTCAATTTCTCCTCTTCGGTTGCGTTTTGGTCGCAAATACGCCCAGCCGTTGCTTTTTGGGTTACCCATTTTCGATTAACTGAAAATACATTTTGAAATTGAGTAATATACGGGTCAATATATCTTAACTGTGCCACTTTTAAATTGATAGTTCTGTTTTCAATCAAATTATATAGTTTTCGAGTCGTTTTTATATCAAAATAACTCCCTTGTAATATTTTTGCAAACAAATTTTTTTTAAAAGTCATTAACAATCAAAGCTCTTGATCATTTTTTTTCAAAAATTGATTACTCGCGAAAGGTTCATCGAAATTCAATAATTGAGTCATGAAATTTTTTGCTACGAAGTATACTTTACGCAAAAAAATTTTTCGGTAGTAAAAAACATTTTTTTAATCTTTAAATAATCGTTTGTTTTAAACAATTTAAAATTAATTAATTTTTTCCGCCTGTGAAAGAATTCTTCCGCGTTCCAATAGATTGTACAATCTCCTCCGAAAATTTTGGTGAAAAAAAAGTTTGTATTTTGCAGTAGTTCAAAACTTATTGATTTTTTTGTGACCAAATAATTGCTTTGGAGATCTTATTAATAAATTCGTGTCTTTTTGCAAACTTGTATAATTCGCGTGTCTCTTGACAGTATCCCCTATTCCGCCACAAGCACCTTTGCCGTGAGAAGTAGCAAAAAAGTGGTTTTATTCGATCGATATCTTATTTTATTTAATCTAATCTTAATTTTGTTACAAATGAAATCAAGTGGATAATCATTGTTTAATAAAATTTTTTCGATTTTTTTTTCCAATTGTTGTGAAATTTTCTATGAGATAGTATAAACGCTCGGTCAACTAAATTATAAACTATATTTTATTTTGCTGGATAGGATGATTCGAAAAATAACTAATAAGTCTATTTGAAGAAGTCGGTTTTTGATAACAATTAGTAATGATGCGATTATCATTCCTAATTAATGTCAAATCTAAAAAATTAATACGATTATTGTCCTGTGATTCATAGGTGAATTTTAAATTTTTATCATAGGAATTAAAAATATTGATAATAGAATCAACATGTTCCCTATGTATACATAAAATGGTATCGTCTACGCAACGATAATAAAAAATTCGAGTGTAATTGTGGATAGTTTTACATTTTAGTAAAAACGAACTTTCCAAATCATCCATCACAATATCCGCGAACAATGGTGAGATGGATGAACCCATAGGCGTGCCGAATGTTTGTTGATAGAAATCATTATCAAAACTGAAAAAGGTGTTTTCGTATGAAAATTTGGTACAAAAAATGATATCTGTAAACTGAATTTTACAATTTTGATTAATATCAACAAACCTTCTATCCAAACTGTCAAGAACTAAATTGCAAGGAACGTTGGTAAATAATGAACTGACATCAAGTGAAAGAAAAACATGGTCATCATCTAATGTAACATTTTTAAGTTTTTTTTTTTTTGGAGTTCAAAACTTTTATCAATATATGATTTAGGAGTCTTGATCCCATTTTTTAAATCTTCATAAATTTTTTTTGCTAAAAAATCTGTAGGACTGTTAACTAACGAAATGATCGGACGGAGTGGAACATTTTTTTTATGGATTTTTGGAAGTCCATAACATTTTGCTAAGACAGTGTCAGTCAAAGTAAGGTAATTTTTATGATAAATATGATACAGATATTTGTTATCATTTAAATTTTTGAGAATTTTAGAAGTATTCACTTGAAGTGATTTTAGAGGGTTAGTTTGTAATTTTTTGTAGGTAGAAGTATCAGATAAAAGACTATGCATCTTAGAATAGTAGTCAGATTTTTTAAGACACACCGTAAGATTTCCTTTGTCAGCATTAGTAAAAAGAATTTCTGGATTATTTTTTACGAACCTCCTGGTAGTTTTCATTTTTTTAGCAAAAATTCTGTCTTTGGAAATGTGAACCTTATTTTCTTTCAAAGCATTACTAACATTATGTACCATTTTTCCCCTAATTTCATTCTTAATATCATTGTTAATTTCTAAAAATTGAAGAGTAGATTCTAAATCTTTAATAGTGTCAATGACTTCTTCTTTTGAAATTTTAGAGGGAACACTGTGTTTTGGACCTAAAGATACAATATCAACAACCTCATTCGGCATTTTAACGTCTGTTAAATTTAAAAACCAACCGTCTTTATTGTCATTGTCAAGATTCTGTGTATTCTGCGATAAAGATTCAAATTTCTTCTGGTACAAATCATTCCGTTTTTTTTCATAGTTTGGAATTTTTGTTCCGAAAGTCGAAAGAACTCTTGCGTAATAGTGTCATTCAAATTAGAAACTAGAATTAGTTTTTTTATTGTAAAAATCTATTTTATATAAGGAAGCTGCAATTTCTCAGAAAACGTGCTATTAAGGATGTTGTATGACTGGATGGGTTGTGTAGTAAAGATTCGACATTGTAAGGAGGAAAATTCTTTTTCCTAATAAGAGATTTCTGTAAGGTATTTCTATGCTCTTTAAAGCGAGGGCAGGGCCAAACCACATGGTTAATATCCTCATCTACTTCACCACAAAAGAGGCATTCGCTATGCTCTGAAAGATTTTTCCTAAATAAACTGTGAGCTAATCCATAATGGTTAGATCTAATTCTAGCTATTGTCACGATATCTCTTCTCGTTGCTTGCAATTTAGTTAACCATGGCTGTCCTGTTTCTAGGTAATAATTATCAAAGTATTGCTTTCCTGTGACAGAAATTTTTTGAATCCAGGTATCCTTAGATCGCTTAAAATCATTCTCATATATGTCATTCGATAAAGATATGTCTGAGGGATTAAATAATTAAGGTCTTCACCTTCCGTGGCACCTGCCTTGGCTAAATTGTCAGCCACTTCGTTGCCATGAATTCCTTTATGTGCAGGGATCCAATCAAGTTTTATAATAACTTCAATGTTTTTGGCAATGTGTAATAAATTACAAATTTTATATATTAGGTATGCACTAGAAGAAAACGTGTTAAAACTCTGACAGGCCTGAAGGACACTTCGAGAGTCTAAGAATATTATAGAATGAGAAATATCGTTGTTTAGGATAAATTCTATAGCTTCACAAATTGCTATTGCCTCTGCAGTGAATATAGAAGCTTCTAGAAAGATTCTATATTTCAAATATACGTCAAGTTGAGGGGGAAAAATTGCGAGACCTACAGATTTGTCTGATGTTTTAGACCCATTCGTGAAGAAAAATGTTCTGACATTTACATATTTCGAAAAGATATTTTTTAAGTCATTATCAGGAGATCGGCTCTGTTAAAGTGATTTACCAGTCTGTAAATCTATAGGGAAGTTAGAGAATTGGATTGTACAGTCAACAAGGTAGTTAATTCGTGTAGCAGAACGGTAGATTAGGGCTTGGTAATCCTTCCCACCAACTTTATGTTTATATGATATATAAGATTTTAAAAGAAGGAAACCTTTCTTAATGTTAAAAGGAACTTGGTTTTGCGAAGAATAATTATACAGCTTTTTTAAGAGATCATGTACAGGATGATCGATTTTAGAAAAGGATATAATGAGGAATCTGTCTATGACCAGAACAAATCTGTTAAATAGGGAGAATTATTTTAATTCTGCCTGCATGGCATTAATTGGCGTTGATATTCTATAACCTAGTATGATTCTAAGGAACTTATTGTGGAGAACACTTAGCTTTTCATACCAGCTATCAGCAAAGATGGATAATGCATGGCATCCATATTGCATGGAGCTACGAGCTAACGAGATAAACAAAACCCTTACAGTTTTTGGGTTACATCCCCACCAAGTACCTCTCAAGCATTTCACGATATTAAATACTTTGTTTCCTCTATCTATTAATTTGTTGAATTTTAAGTCCCATTGGAGGTTACACTGAAAGATTAATCCTAAGAATAAAGCTTCAGAACTTGGATAGATAATGACATTGTCAAGAGTGATGTTGGTGTCATCAGGTATATATTTAGAGTTTAAGAATATGACCAATTTAGAATTAGTAGGTGAAATGGATAAACCTCTCCTTCTTAGATATGAATTTAAACGATTTAAACTGTATTGCAATATTTGAACGCTCCGTCCCAGAGAATTGGAAGTAACATAGAGAGCTATGTCATCAGCGTATTCACGTATTTTACATAAGTGATGTAATACTTTGTGTAAACCTTGGTTGTAAATGGTGTATAAAATTGGACTTGAAATGCAACCTTGTGGAAGTCCCGTTTTGAAGTTAAACGGTCCTCTATTACTACCACTGATTTTAAATTAAACTTGCTTATTTGTTGTGAGGTTGTAAATGAATTTACAGATTTCGTTTGGTATTCCAAGTTGTATCATGTCATGAACCAAAATTGCAGGTATGACATCATTGAAGGCTCCATTAATGTCTAAGAAAAGGCAGGCCGTGTAAGAATTTGTTACTAAAGTAGTATGTAATTCTGTGGAAAGTATGGCTAAGCTGTCAGCATAGGTCTAAATTTGTCTGGTGAGGACTTGGGTAGTAGAAAAATGAGAAAGTTTTTCCAGGGCGTGTGGAAAAGACCTTCATCCAGAATGTGATTGTAAATCAGAAGTAAACGTCTAAGAGAGTTTGTAGGTAGATTTTTAATAACCTAGAAGCTAATCTTGTCCAATGCTGGGGAAGATTTTGCCTTTGAGTTTTTCAAGGCTAAAATGAGTTCCTCCAACTGAAAGGGGGAATTTAAAACCCTTTGATCTTTGACCAGACACTCGTTAGATGAGTTTCGAATGTCAGTGATTCGCAGTATGAGTGAAAGCTATTTTTCTTTATTATTTTCAGTGTTTTAGTAGCGTAAGCATCGTACCGCTTGTGCTCGATGAAATTGTCGTAGTTGCAAGTGGCCAAATACTTCTTTTGTTTAGCTAATCTAATTCTAACAATTCTATCACAATCCTTGTTCCACCAAGGCGGAGAGCAAGGATTGTTTTTAATTCGAGAGGGGTTTTGATCTATGTTAGGACCAGCTTTATGAAGTGCACTATCAATCTCATTGAAAAGATCATAATACGCATCTAGAATGCTAGCCGAATCATTTAGTTGCAGAGGAATGTCATGATTACATTTAGACAGTTCTTCTCTGAAAACACTCCAACTGACTTTTTAAAAATTATATTTGTGTGAAAAAAACGGATAATAAGGACAAGGTATAGTTATATCAATTGTTATTGGGAAGTCGTCACTACTCATTTTGTCGGTGAAGATATTACAAGAATATCGCGTACTAAGAGTATTGGATACTATGGAAAGATCAATAGCTTATTTTGCCTTGCCAGGACCGGTGCATAACGTAGGATTCCCATTGTTGATAATGTTGTGATTAAATTGCTGTACATGATAGAACAGATTATTTCCTACTTGACATGAACGATCGCTACCCCAAGATGTGTGGTAACAATTGAAGTTGTCCCCTATGAAAATATTGTTGTAATTAATTGTTGAATCAAAGAATTCATCCCATTTAATGGCTTGTATGTTCGCACGAGGATTTCTATAGAAATTTATTATGCATAGCGTGCCAAGGTCTGTAGGAATGGAAATAGCCAAAGTATCCAGCTTATCTTCGACTCCATAAACATCAGTGATATTAAAGGGGATATCGTTTCTAATTGCAATGAGGATTCCTCCTCCTATTCTATTCTTACGTTCTTTACGAATTAAATTAAAATTTTTAAGTTGAAAGTAGGACTTCGGTTTTAACCAGGTTGCACTGAGAAGAATTATGTCATAGTTACGAATTATTTTTTCTAAACATCCTTTTTTATTGTAGATGCTTTTGCAATTCCATTGGAAAATTCTGAGTTTAGATATTTTGGTCATTATTGTCAATAAATGAGTACATGAAGTACTGAAGGTATATTAGGAAGCAATTAATTACTTGCCTTTGTTTGTGCTGATAAGAAGGATGGTACCCTAGGTGTAGACGCAGCAGTGGGGATATACAAAGGGGTTTGAGGTAGATTTAGAGTAGATAGTAATGGTGCAAATTGAGTTACAAACTCCGTCAAGAAGGAAAACATCTGAGTTAAGGTTTGCCCAAATTGTTGAGGTAAAGCATTTAGACTAGGGTTTTCGGGTGGGTTGGAAGCTTTAAACCGTAGATAAGAACCATTGGATGAGGGATCCGTGGTACCGCGGTGATTCTTAACACTGTCTGTCATCCCTTCTTTGTGTGAAGCGACGGACTTCTAGAATCGAACAACCATTGCTTGTATTAGAAAAGGTTTTTATTTCCTCTGAGGAAATTTCAGTGGGTACATTTCTTATAATACCTTGCCGGGAGACTCTGTAATTAGGAATAAATGCATTAAGTTTCGTTTCGTGTAGAATCTTATTGTGTAGAAAGATTTTGTTCGCATCTTCACCCGATTTGCACTCAACCGAGACACTGTTCTTATTATCCTTGCAAATATCTTTGATAATATTAGGAAAAGTTCTATGCAGAATACTACCAATGGACAGTGGATGAATTGTTTCTTGTGTGGATTGGATTGTGACAAAGTAAGGACCTTTGTTATTGGAAGTGTACTTATTATTTGGAACACCTTTGTGAGTATTTGCAGGCTGGTTGTTTCCATCACACAAAACTTTTTTTTTCAGTGTGGGACTCATTATGAGAACCATGTGGCAGGTCAAGCCCTCGTTTCCTGGAAGATTTACCTGTTTTGAGGTTAGGATCGGGAGTGTTACTAGGAGCGGATTCAGTGAAATTCATTACAGGATTTGCTGAGGACATTTCCTGAGAAAAGTGATTAAGAGACGAGTCCATGATTTCCGAGTTTAACTGACCATTCATCCCTTCGTTATCGGAGTCATCTCCATCAGGCATTGTTGTGATCGCGTGACCACGCGGTTCAGCGACTCACCTGCTTACCTGTTTTGCAGCTGGACAGAGTTGTATTTAGGATGTACCATTAAAAAACTAAAACCTAATTTTGTGGTTTTAGGGCCAAACACCTGTCTCAAAAGACATATATACTTGAAATTTGTGTAGGAATCACAACGCGATATGTACTCGTCGGTCGATCAAACCAGTTTATACTTAATAAATCATGAATGTATACCCCCTTATAAGAACTTGCAAATGAAAATACGACAATAAGGATGACTCATGATAAGAGTGTTAATAAATATAACTAAATTTTATTTTCACGATCGCATTACAAATTTAATTTCTTGAATAATGGAAAATATAAATGATAAAACGAATAAATATCTTCATTTTTATTAACATTTTTACTATTGCATTTTATATATATCATTTCTGAAATCAACCTTTTGTTGTAATTTGATTCTTGATCAATAATAATTGTATCATCCCAATTAAATGTATGATTGCAATTATTTTGATGTTTAACAATTTCATTTTCACTATTTTTATTATTTTTGTGTTCATAAATGCGTTTGTTTAGCGCTCTTTTTGTTTCGCCTATATATGATTCCGGACAATCGTGACAAGAAAATTTATCTACAGCATTGATTTTTTTCCACTTATTAGTATTGTCTTTACCTAATCTTATAATAGAGCTTACACTTTTTTTAACCGAAGGAATCGTACTAATATTATATTGTTTTAAAATCGTAGATAGGTGATAAAAATTTTCGTTAAAAGGTAAACAAACTTTTGGACGGTGACGATATAAAGTGTTACGTGAATCATTATTGGTTTTATTCGATCGATATCTTATTTTATTTAATCTAATCTTAATTTTGTCAACTAAATTATAAGCAATATTTTTCTTTTGCTGGATAGGATGATTCGAAAAATAACTACCGCGTTAACTAGAATGTTAACTAGAAAATAATTGTCAACATTCTTATGGTAAATTAATTTCTTTCTTATTTTGTGACATATCCATAATTTTTATTTATATAAAAAAAGAAAAGAATAATTTCGTATGTGTATCCTATCTTTGACTATGTGAATATATAATACGGTTTATGTATTTTTTTCTATTTAAATATAGCCTGATGAGGTCGGCAAACCAAGCCGACGAAACGTCGCAAAAGATAAAAAGATTTGTTGTCTTTTTTTTTTCGCTCGAAAGATCGAGCAATACTATTACAATCATATTTTTAGGAGTTTAATATTTAAATCACATTTTAATTATTGGAGAATATTTTAAGTATACTCACCTCTTGTCCCTTTGAACGATCGAATTTATGATTTAAAACAAACTGGTAACGTTCGGTCACAATGGTCGGCAATATACTCTGTTTTTAATTACGTGGTTTAAATGTGTCATATAAAATTGTGCAAAATATTATTGTAAGTACTGTTTAGTTACAATACTTTATACAATATATAATTTATACATACTGTATACAATAATTTATTCACTTTTTTTTAATAATAATGAGGATCCCACTTGAAAAAGTGGACGTACAAAAGGACGTAAAAAATACGTATAAAAGGACGTACAAAAGGAAGTACAAAGGACGTCCCAAATTCGGATACAAAATGACGTACTTTGGTGCGTCCTTTTGTACGTCCTTTTTTACCTCCTTTGTTACGTCGTTTCTGACGTCATTTCCTATTTGAAGAAAAGTGCTAAAAGATTTTTTTGAGTTTCAAGTTTCATAGATTGGTACAAAGATCAGGAAAATGTGTAGCTGAATTCAAAGAAAATACATGCTCTAATCGCACTCACTCTATAATAACATATTAGTTTCTTAAGTATATATAGGACTTGAATGTCGGTGGCGGAAGTGAGCACGTGTTCAGTGTCAGGTGGTGAGAGGATTTTACAGAATTTGTGTGGAAGGTGTGAGTGAAGTGTGAGGGTGGAAGTCCAGGAGGTGAATAGGGTTGTGTGGGGTGAATTGGGGAGATAAAAAGTGATTTTCAGCGTGGGTGTGAGGTGGGATTTAGCTTCTTAGAGAAAGTGAGGTTAGGTTGGCAAGGAGTCGTGGGAGTTTGTGGGAACGAGTCTGGGGCCTTCGAGGGGTCAAGGGTGGTTCACGCAGAGTTGTGGGGTCTCAAGGGAGAGGTAGGGGTGTATGCAAGGGCTGTGAGGAATTGAAAAAAAGGAAAATATAGGCAAAAATTTGGCGGCAATAGTCGGCACTTGTCGCCAGAGACATCTGTCGGTCGCGGAGGGGACTGCATGAAGAGCACAGCGCGTGGTCGGGTTTCGAGCGGCGAGGCGGGGAGAGGGAGAACATGGAACGGTGAGAATGAAGGAAGTGAGAAGGTAAGAGAGAGAACGTCAAGCGCAAGCGACGGGCAGGATCTCTTAAAGAGGAAGAGAGACAGCCAAGAGAGTCCGGAGGTAGAGAGTCCGTTTAAAAAAAGCGGGAGGATACGTAGGTCACCCCCCCCCCCCCCCCAATGGGGGGCAAGTCGGAGAAGGAGGCTCTCGGGATGCTGCTAGGCGAGATCAGGGGGCTGAGGGATGCCGTAAGGGGGACTAAGAAGCAGATGGAAGGTATAAGGGAGGACTTGAAAATCAGAGATGAGAAATGGGAAAAGGAGATGAACGAGCTGAGGGAGATAGTAGAAGGGTTAGAGAGGGGTAGGAAAGAAAAAGAACTTAAAATAAAGCAGATGGAAGAGGAGATTAGGGGATGGGAGAAAAGTACGGAGAAAAGGCTTGAAAAGGTGGAGGGCAGGGCGGAAATGGAAGTAGTTGACGGTGGTGGGGGGGGGGGGGCGAGATTAAAGGTATTTGGGAGAGGGTAGAGAATATGATACAAGAGAAAGTAGGAGAGCGTAAGAATGAAAAGGAGGAGAGGGCGGATAGGGAAAGGATAAGGGCCATGGAGATGCGAATGGAGAGAAGAGGTAAGGCAGACAGGAGAAATAATATTGTCATAAGAAGGTTGAAGCTAAAGAGCGG
>CAKNWU010322698.1:1032-25276 GCA_932072015.1 Andricus quercustozae
TTTGAACTTCTGATTGTAAGTTTTCGGTAACGAGACCCAAGCGAATCGTGCAATGCAAGCGCAAATTGGTCACGGCTGGTCTGTTCGATTCTAGTTTGCTCCCCCTTAGTGTGTCGTATATAGAAGTCTACCGAACTATTAGGAACATCGGCCTAAGCCCACGCTTTCCAGCAGGTGGGTAATCGTTCTGTCGGAACTGCACTTTGCGCCCAGCTTAACAATGTCACCCTTTATTAGTCCAACTTATAATTACGTATAAAATGAAGCTATACGAAGTAAAGAATATATAATTAGAGAACGAAAATAAGCCCTAAAATATGATACTGATGATATGATGATGATTTGTAGTAAATCTTCAAAAAATGAAGTGATACCATATTTGAATGCGATTACATTAGTTTTGGTGATCATGAAAGTGAACATTTATCTGAAGTTAAAAATGAATTTGTAAGAAATTGAGCTGACAAAAATTGAAACCGAAGTATTCTCTGTACACTATACTGTGCCAGACTATTGATAGTAGGGGAAAGTGGGGTATGGTGTCAGTGCGGGGCACAGTGACTCTTGAAACTAATGCTCATGTTTCTTCATTTTCATATTAGTTTTTTACGTAAAATAGATTTCTTTAGTACTCAAGAAAGCTCTTTTATGTGAAAAAAACTAATATTAAAATCAAAACACATGAGCATTATTTGCAAGAGTCGCCATGCCCCGCACTGAGACCATCCCCCACATTCCCCTACTTTCCCAGTAGTCGAGAAATCCCAAATGATAACTAAGTAAAATACACTTAGGAAATATGATTATAATAGGGTATAAAAAGAACAAGGTCGAATAAAAAGTAAATTGTCAAGGCAGCAGACTAAGCTAACTGCGTAAACGGGGAAAGCTGAACCAGGAATTTTCCCCGTACTCTAGAATTATAGTTATCATAATCACCCTATTAGCAAGAAGCGCATGCGCGTATGTAGAGCAACGGCGTAATGCCACCCTATCTACCTTCATATTAAAACCGCAATTACTCCCTTCCGTTCTCGCCCCAGGGGAGGGCTGAAATTAGAAATACGACTTTACACCATATTGCTTCACAATTTTTTTCCACGAGGCTCTTTCTCCTTGAAATATAAATCACTGCAAACATAAAAAATGAAAATTACTCGTTTAATACTCTCTATTTACTAAAAAGTACAATTAAACTCATGTTTTCCTCTTTTCATGAATAACAAAACCTCTCTTGTTTCTTTCATGATTTTTTAACAAGAAAATATGTACAGCTGATATAATGACAGAATGTTGGCAATGTGTAACTCCCCCAATTAGAGCTTTCTTTATAATTATAATCTTGATAATGTTTCTATAATTAAATCCCTGAATCTGGAGTTCATCCAAACAGCTGTGAGAATAGTGGATGAAAAACTAATAGTAAGTAAAGAGTCGAATTGGAGTTCGTTGCCAAAATTCGCATGATACCGCTTCATTTGAATCATAATGATGTGTTGATGGTTCCTGAAGACCGTTAGTTTCCCAGCTAAAAGTAATTATTTACCGGTGCTGAATTACTGCCGAAAAAGTTCTCTTATACAACCTCAAAAACAATTTTCCACTTATTGCTTACTTTAGACAGACAAACATCCCTAAAACGTTCAGAGCTATTTTTCAATTACTCAAGAAGGTTACAATCATGTTTGTCCTATAGTTAAAGAAAGAACTTTTTGCATAGTACCGTTGCTGACTCAAGAATGCTCAATGTGTAATTAGCTATCATCACATAGTAGCAATCTTCCTACAATAACTCAGAACCTACTATACTTCGAAAATGTTATCTCTACGCTACCATTGCTAACCAGCACTTCCGCCCTATCCTATTTTTAAAAAACTCAAAGTTTGCACAGTGCCATTGCCAAAATCGATTGCACCAGCAGCTAATTCGCCAACGATCGAGGGGAATCGTGTCGCGAGCTCATCCGCTCGTCCGTTCGATTGGCAGGCGGGGCGGTAGGCCAGCAATTACCTAAATGGTCGGGTAAACAATATCTGCGCGCAGAGTTAAGAGCACAGTAGCTGGAGCAGTAGCTGTGGCAGCAGTAACAGCAGCTCATACTCTCGCCCGATAACTTGTGCCTCTTCCAGTGAGCATGTCTATGTGAGTGGCTAAATACCAACACCCCTACATCATAATGGTTGCCAACACTGTGACGCCACGTTGGATACTATACCCATACACCCGACGATTACTGCCGCCGCGGTTACCAGCAACCTCCACCATCACTGACGTCAACCATCACCACTATCCAACATTTCCTCCGGAGCATCTACCGAGATGGAAGCGCCCACTCTCCACCAACTGCAGTGGTAGCGGCGGTGGCTAAATCAAAGACAAACCACTTTAGCCAGTCCGATCGCGGGGAAGTTGTGTGTACATACCCGAGTATCTGGCGAAAGCGCGCGTGGGGACCGTCAAGAGAAACCCCCAATCGTTTCCACCTTGTGTTGTGTGGGTATGTGTTTGTGTTATTTGTGAGAATCTGTAAATGTTTCTGAGGGTGTGAGTGAGTAAATGTTTCTCGGGGTGTGAGTGGCTGAATGTATGACTGAGTACATGTGTGTGAGTGAAACACACGCGTCTGCAAACGTAATCACGCACGACCATGACCACTGATACAAGCTCAGACTTCTGTTCCCGGATGTGTGAGTGTCACCCTCGCTTGCCATGCTTCTCTCGGGCTGGGATTGGCCGACGGTCGAGCTTTCTAGTAACCCTCGAGCTGTTCGCCACGCCCACTCGAGGCGGAACAACCCCCGCTTATGCACCACGCTCGTTCCTCTGTCTAATAATACCACGATATACCACCTATTCCGCCACCATGACTCTATAGAGCTACTAGACACCCTACGAAGTAGACCACGTCAAGACTCGCGCCACGAACAACCACCAACGACCAAGAAAAGCGTCTGAACCAAGTGTTTCCCCAAGTTTTCTTCGCGACCCCTCGAATTGTGATCCCCAAGAGTGGTGAAAGGATGATTGCGGTGCGGATCGTGTCATAGGAAACTGCTGTTGAAGGCTTTGGAGATCAGTTGCGGGAAGGGTTCGGGAAACAGACGAGAATGTGGATTAAAGTGAGTGGGTAAGAGTGGTGATCTACTGATGGTGCGGATTAGGAGATTCGATTCGCGCAAAGTTGAGTGTGCATGGTGTTGGCTCATCACGTGGTCATACATGTCATAATGTGGCATGCGGCCAGGTAGAGAGGTTTGCCTCCGGGGATGTGGAGAATGCAGGAAGGCAGAACAATGTCTCCTCTCGGACCGATCCTCGGGGAAGAGGCTGATTTGCGAGTTGGGGTGCCGGTTCCTCTACATCAGGATAGGAGGCACGTGCTTCTTCAAGTTAGGACAGCTGATACTTTCATCAGATACGAGCATCTACGAGAGCATTCCTCACCGTTAGTAGACGACGAGGTAGAGGAGGACACTAGGGCGAAAATGAAAAGGGTGGAAAAAACAGAGATTGTTGAGGAAGAGGATGAAAATGAGAATGGGATTTGTGAGAGGAATAATGAGAGGATAAGTGGGAGAAGAAGTGAAATGGAAGATGATGATGAAGAAGATATGGAGGATGATGAAGAGGAGGTGGAGAAAAGAAATGGGACTTATCATGAAGATGAGGATGTGGAAGTGGACGTGTGTAGGGATGGGGATGAGAGCAATCCCAGCAGTCCGGTGGACTTGACAGCATCGTCGAGGTGTTCGGGGACTGATCAGTATTTGCATCCATTCGCGAATCGTGGAATTCATCCCTTTTCATGCCTTCAAAATGGTGGAAGTGGTATCGGTGGACAAGCGCCGGGTCATGCGACACCGGTATATCTTTCGGGACATGCGGCGACAGGCTCGACTGTTGTGACGGTTTGTAATGCTAACAATGTTTCCGAGACTAATGGCCCAACTGGTAACATTACCACGACTGCTAGTTCTGTGCAATCTAATAAAAGGGGACTCGCTTTTTCTGTTGAAAATATCCTGGATCCGAATAAGTTCACCGGCGGTCGCGTGATACATGGAAGAATGCAGCATCGTCGGCGACGACGCGCCGGTAGCATTCATGAAGGTAAATATCGATATGCGATTACTATGATTTAGTTGAAATGAGGATAATATTCTTAAAAATATAATGGTAATATCTTTATCAAGATTCGAAAAGAAATCAATATTACATTTTTATTTTATGGTTAGTTTTTGAATCTTTTTTGTATTGAAGCATTTCTTTTAAAGTCTTCTTATAGAATTGTTATTATAAGTAAAACAAATGATTACTATAAGCATAATTTGCTTCGTATAAAAAAAGTTTAGATTGCCAACATGCATTTAATTTTTTAAAGATAATTATTGGAAGCGATACCTTTATTGGTAATATGATGATGAAATAGGATAATATTTTCTCAATTATTTTAATCAGAACTGTTAGTAAAAGAAGTTCTCTTCAACTAAAAGTGCATTAACCCGTTGCTCTGTAAGCACCTTTCTCAACTTTTACCTTATTTTAAACTTTATTAGGAAAGTCTACGTGCAATGACTAGAAATGGTGTGTTTGTACTCATATCTGATATAAATCGTTAGAGTTGTAAACAAAGTTATACGCAAATTAATATGGGTCAATCTATTTGCTGCCTGAGGGTGCATTTTGAATTTCACTTTTGCTTCTTGGCCTCTTTGTCAGTTTAACTAGGTACTATCACAAGTTGTAGGTTATTAAAAGAAGAAAGAAAAAGTGCTTATTTATATTATTCAAAATTGAGATTTAGAACGTTTTTACAATTTCTAGCTCAATAAATTGGTTCAATATGATCCAGTGAAATTATAAAAAATTTAAATTTTCGAGAAAAATTAGTTGGTTCATTATAAACGTGCAGCATTAGTTAATGATACTACAAAACCGTGTGAATTGAGATAATTTTCAAAACACTACTTAAAAACGAAAGCACTTGAAAATATGGGACTATATAACATTGCAATATTTACTTTTTAACAATAATTTTAATATAATAAAATAACATTTTTGTTATACTCACAGGTTAAAGATTTATCACTTTTGTGTCTAATGAGCTCAAACTATAAAGATTTCATAATTTCTGTGGAAGAATATACTATTAAACTATTGATGAAGGGATTCCTAGTATTTCATTAAGTTGTAAATGTTTTTGAGGTATAATTAAATTTGGAATTTTACCATCTTTGCATACAATTAACGTGAAATTAAATTTTTTTTTGCAGATCTAAAAAAATCAACTTCCTGAATTTATTGTAAATTAATTTGAAGTATATTAAAAAATAATTATTATTTAAGATTTCACTGATAATTCAATAAAATAGTGTTATTTTTAACTTTAGTGCAATATCATGTATCCTGATACAGAATTCATGAAATTTTTGGTAAGATAATGCAAAATTTAATCCAAGAACAAAAAACGTATGGGTGGAATCCCACCCAAGTTGCGAATGCGTCAATATTTCTTATAAGCTTCCCAGTACCCTCATTTCAGTCCTGTTCTAGCATTTGCAGGTCATGAAGGACAGGAAAGACCATTCATTTTGCGAAAAATGTGGAAAATGTTTATGTGGTGAGCATAAAAAAGTGATATGCTATGGCTGCCTGAATACTGATGATCTTTTAGAATAATTCGATTAAGAAACATGATACCTACTTTGTTCAAAAAAAAATTTTCCCACAAAAGGAAAGTTTTTTATATCTATTTGATTTTGATTTTGAAGAGTTTCTCAGAGAATAGTTTTGTATTTGCTTTTTTTCGCTCATGAAGAGATTTTTTTCTAGTATTATTTGAACCCACGCATTATTTGTAATAAAAATTGTCATTGAAAAGCAATATTTTATTACTCAGAAATGGATTACCAACCATTTCGACACTTCAGAATTTTAAATTCATCACAAATAACACGAAATATTAAGTTGGGTTGGATTCTACCCCACGTTGTTAGTTGTATTCTGAAACTTCAATTTGTTGTTCTTGGGTTAAACTTGTTTGATGCAAAATTCGACGACATTCTAATCTATGAAGAACAAAATTATTATTTAAGAAAGGCATACAAAAATGCATAGAGGTCCTGATAATTTTGAGATACTGTACGAATAATAGCGAACTAATTCATATTTTTCTTTGAAAAAGTATTTAAATTTTCACTCTATAATAAATTGGCTACATTGCCTCCTTGTAACATTTAGCGTCTTGAATAAGATTAATTTGACAATACTCATTTTACAAAATATACGAGTTTTGAAAGTAATACTCATAAATCTTATGAAACAGTTTAATGAAAAAACGAAGTAAATAAGCATAGAAAACAGACATATTTCTGTCACTTGGTTGTAATTTGGTCATTTCCGACGGCTTATTTGTGACCACGTTTACG
This sequence comes from Andricus quercustozae, assembly GCA_932072015.1. Classification (NCBI taxonomy): domain Eukaryota; kingdom Metazoa; phylum Arthropoda; class Insecta; order Hymenoptera; family Cynipidae; genus Andricus; species Andricus quercustozae. The sequence continues at coordinate 7,462 of CAKNWU010322698.1, forward strand.
ATCAGCTTTCTCGTTTAAATAAAGCCCAACCTAATAACGCTTTTAGATCCAGGATGATTGATAAAATTTCACTAATATTTGTACTGAAAATTTTTCTTCAAATAGTTATTATCATACTTGTTCAAACATAAATATTGTATAGCGATATTAGTTCTCTTAGTATAAATATTACTATGTATGTTTTTGTGGAATATCCTCGTTATCTCATATCACTAATCTTTCATTAATTTTTAACATGAACATTAGATAAATTGTGGATTGGCATTTTAAACCTTATTTTGAAAGTGTTTAATTAGGGATACATATTTTAAGTCTAAAGAAACTGATCATAATATTTAAAAATAATTATAAATATTTCTTTATTGAACATCTTTTTGTTTTATTTATTACGACACATTTTTTTAGTGTTCTTGTGTTCTTAACCTTAGACCTTTATGAGATAAAAAACTATGGGTCTTCCTCGTTCTAAACTTAGACACAGGATTTGCTTCTCGCAATTTTAAGCACACTGCAGTTATTTGTGTGAATAGGATACGTGGACAGGACGAGGGAAGTGTTGATGTAGGCGGATCTTTAAGAACGGAAAGAAGTAAGTCTTCCGATATGTTGGAAGTGTCGAGTGTTAGATATTTTTGCGACTTCGTAAACTGTGGTCTTTATATGACAATCTTTATGACATCCGGAAAATTATCTCATTTTCACAATGATGTATTCAAACCCTAAAGAGGGCAACAAAACGTAACAGTAATAGAAAGTGACCTCACCAATATTGACAATAGGCCATAAGTAATTAAACTCAGAAGACTTATTCAATATTTTCAAGATACTTTATTTTGTATAGAAATTCATTAAAAACAAATGAAAAACTACTTTCTCCTGGAAATACAGGTTCTATGTTTAATTAAAATGGATTCAAGTTCTTCATTTATCTTAAAGATTTCTTATTTTTACATCAGCTATATATTTTATACGTATTGTATTCTCAAACAGATAGAAAATTCTAAAAGTATTCCTTTCATGGACTGTGGACATATTAGGTCCTACTAAATCTTAATACTTCGTTTATGCCGCACTTGCACGCTGTCATCTCCTTGCTCCTCAATGTTAAAGTTAAATTTTTTTAGCATAACGATAAATACTACATTACCTATTGACGCAAATAAGTTTCTAAGTCATACAATTCAACACCAATGGGATGAATCTATATTAAAACTTGATCTATTAATATCTACTAATAAATAATATATGAAAAATTTTCACTACGATCTTTTTTTCCAATGTAACTAATAAAAATGTGCTTGATATTGGTACCACAGAAAATAATAAACCACTCTTATTTCCATGAAATAATCTATTCATAAATATGATCAAATTTTTCTTCCCTTAAAATAATTTAGCACTTCCGTTTCTCATTTATATTTGCCAACAAGAAAATACATTAATAAAGTGAATAAAATGATTTCCTGAGAACTCAAGCCGTCCGAAATTAAGATGTTCACATTCGACTATTACTTGGATGATTGCTTGTCCGTTAACGATCGTTCAAGCGCTTACGTTAGTGTGCCTAAAAACAACCATCTGGCGGTTGCTGGGCTGGGCATGCGTTCTCATTCCCCAAGAAGCGAGAACATGAGCATCTTTCTAATGACGGGATGCACTGCTGACAAGTAAATCTTTAATATGATCAGCTTCACAAAAACGAACTCTCCGAATGAAATATTGTGCAATTTCCTCGAACATTTATACAGCTTTTTGAATTTCATCACTTTATTATTTTTTTAACTCTAAAATTTATTTAAAGTGCATGATTATTTAGGTTTAAAATACGACTCTAGATGTTTAATACATAAAAAAGACGCTTCTGTTATTTTATCCAAAAGTATGATTTAAACCTACTTGACTCAATTGTTTAAATGTAACATATCATTACAACATATCAGTATCAATTTTTTATTTTTTGAATAGATACGTATTCGATTTTGGAACTGTTGAGATTTGCTAATTTAAGCTATGCCTAATTCATTTAATTGCCACACGTAGTTAAATTAACCTGGAGATAGCGTAACTCGGGTGGTAGCGTGCTTGGTGTTGGAACCCTTTAACTGAATAGCTACCGTTGTCGTGGCTTCAAAACCTAATCTGGAGACGTCAAACAGATGGCAAATTCTGAAAGCTTCTCTTCCATGGCCATCTGTATGTCTTAGTGAATTTGACTAGCTAATAATATACAGTAGCAGTACTTTCAGTTGTGCACCATTTTTTAACATGATAATAAATAACTCATTAGAGTGACCTAGTAACACTTGGAGATTTTTCAAATTTATCTACTTTTAAACCGAAAACTTTCAGCTTTGATTTTTTTGGGGGGAATTTATAAAATTATCACTTTTTAACTCAGGAGCTTTCCAACTTTTAAGTTCTAAGTTCTAGCTGAGTTCTTCAATGTTTAATTTGAAACATTTTCAATGTAAATATATTTCAATATCAAATTTCTTATATATATACTTAAACTTTTAAATTGAATCTTGTATACTTTCGATGCATCATTTTTAGGTTTTACAATTTCAAAGGCTTTCAATTTTTAATATTTTTATTTTAATACCCTGTCAGTTTCTACTTTTGTATTCATTAAACATCACGTGTATGTACTTGCAATCGGTCGTATTCACTTAAAATAGTCAAATTGCTCATTCTTAAAGATTTTCAATGTAAAATTGTTCTATTGTCGAAATGTTTTAAAACAAATTGTTATATTTTAAAGGATTCAGTTTTAAATATAGATTCAAAGGATTTCTGAAAGTTTCACGGTATTTCAAAGATTTCAAAAGATTCAAAGGGCTTTGAAGGATCTCAACTGATTTTTGAAATTTAAAATGATTTATAGGGTTTCAAAGCTTTAAGCGTATTTAAAAAAATTCAAAGGGATTTTAGAAAATGTTCAATGATTTTAAGGGATTTAAACAAATTGATCATTTATTCAGAGATATTTGAGGATTTTAACAGAATTCAAGGGGTTTTAATAGATTTCAGTGAATTTCAACTTTTTGTTAGGAATTTCGAAAGGTATTTCAGATTTCAAAATGTTTGACGGGATTATACTCGATTTTTCTGTGATTACTAGGGATTGCACAAGATTTAAGGGATTTTAACAATTAAGTGATTTTAAAGAGGTTAGGGTAATTTTAAAGATTCCAAGGGATTAAGATTTCCAAATTTCAATGGAATTTCGAAGAATTTCAAGGAATTTTGAGAGAATTTAAAAAAAAATAGAGAAATTTAGAGAGTACATGAAATGGAATGAGATTTTGAGAGTTGTAGGGATTTCACAACATCTAAGAGATTTTAACAATATCAAAGCATTTTTAAGAATATATTGCATTTTAAAAGATTGTGAGGAACTTCATGAGATTTTAAAGAATTTCATGGGATTATAGAAAATTTAAGAGATTTAAAAATGTCTCAGGATTTCTAAGGATAGATTTCGAGAGGTTTAAAATAATTGGACAGTTTTCCAGAGACTCCAGAGGATTTCAACAGAATTCAAACGTTTTTTATAGATGTCAGTGGATTTCAACGGATTGCAAAGGTTTTAGGAGATTTCAAGGGTTTTATCAGATATAATGAGATTTTACGGGATTTCAGAGAATTTCAAAGATTGAAAGATATTACAGATTTCAAGATGTTTTACTGGATTGTACTTGATTTCTATTGGATTACTTAGGATTTCGGAAGGTTTAAGTGAATTTATAAATTTCAAGGGATTTCAAAGTATTTAAAAAAAAGTATGGTATTTTAAAATATTTCAAGGGATTTACCCGATTTCAAACATTTTAAAGGTTTTCAAAGAATTTAGTATGATTTCAGAAAATTTCAAATGATTTGGAAAAGATATCTAGGATACCCGTGTAGAAATGGTAACCGGGATACGGCCGGGAGCCGGCCGGATAGCCGGTCGGGTAACCTGGCCACAGAGCGGTTAAAAAATGCTGCTTCAGGCGAAAAATTGGTAACTTGGTTTGTCTTTTAAGGCTCATCGTGAATAATACGGTGAACTTCAAATGTGAAATCAAGTTAACAAATTGTCACGAGGAAATTAGAGAAGAGTTTCAATCACTGATGCTAGAATCTCCTAGCAATTTTCTTATTTTGGAAACCACGTGGTGATTTGAGTTTAGGAAGTAAGAAAGAAAAAAATGAATACACAACACTATACTTTAATGTAAAATAATAATTATCAATTATTCGGGCAGTGGGGATTTTAAGCTGATTACTGAAATAAGGTGATTTTAATAACGGATTTTATTTGCGAACGTCGAGGAGACGACGCGACATGAGTGCAACGTGCATTCTCGTTCGAGGTGCGAAACGTGCGAAACTGAAACTTGCAAGTGTCCACGCCGACGCCAGGCGCAGAAGGCGTCAGACATGGCGGTAAATTTGAAAGTGCACAGACTAAAAATTGTTTTAAAATAGATAAAATTGTAGCAGTTCTGCTATTACACATTGCAGAATCGATAACAGTCTTATTTAATAAGTTAAAACATTGGAAAGATTTAAATGTTCTTTTTTTTTGTTGAAGAATTTAAAAAAGGTAAATTCTGCTCTACTGATATGATAAATCTTTAAATCATACTTTCTAAATAATAATTCATCCAGCATCCGTAAGTAGGTATTTGATAGTGTCACGGCTTTTAAAAAATGTGTGATTTCTACAAAAAAAGTATCCTGACCAGTGTCCGGTTGGCTTCCGACCATGAAATCTAACCAGGGTTGGCCCGGCAAGTAACTGGCCGGCTCCCGACTAGTTGAGTCGAGATAAATGTAGCCCGGTCGGTTCCCGGCCGATTCCTGACCATGAAACCCAACCAGTGGTACCCCTGCTGGGATCCGACTAGAAGCATTGTTGTAGTAGGGCCAACCGGGGCAATTTCTGCACGGGTATCAATAATATTCAACAAATTCGACGGGTTTCTAAAAAATTTCTAGATGACTCTAAGGAATACATGAAATATCAAGGAACTTCTAGCGATTCACACGGATTTTAAGAAATTTGAAAAGATTGGCGAGTTTCCCACGGATTTTTAAAGGATCTGAATAGATTTTAGGGGTTCTGAAAGGATTTCAACGGATTTTAAAGATTTAAGAAATAGATAACCGCTTGATTTATTATTTAAAAACTTCCTACTACTATTTTAAAAAGTTGATGTTACTATTTCCACTATTTTGAGTGAGGAGGAATTCACTTTCGTATTAGTCCATACTATCTACGCGTAATAATGTATAATAACAAATAATAATAGTCGCGTAATATACAAGCAAATATAGTGGAAAAAATTACCGCTATTTCAAGAATAATATGTTCTATACAAAAGAGAATTGCTCAAACAAACTCGCTATTGATCAGAATTAACGCATGTATACTTATTAAACACAAATAAATTATTCATTTGAAAAGTTAACAGTTATGAACAATTTGTATGAGCAAATACTTCAGTGCAGTGCATAAATGTCGAAAACATTGAATTATTACCTGAAATGCCTTATATTTTGTATTGGGATAAAAAAGCGTCAAAAATAAAATAAATAAAAAAATAATCAGGAAGAAAGCGACTAAGAACCTATAGAGTGTTACATGGTAGCTCTAAGAAAGCATCCAGAGGCGACTGTTGTCACCTCCAACACTCGCGTCCACTGTGTAAGCATAACAGCGGTACAAGACGAACTGCAAACTACACCATGCTCCTAATTTTGTACCTACAACAGCATCGCAAATGATTTTATACATCGTATTAAATTAACTAATTACATCCTCATCTCATCAGTCACTTGACTAAGTCCTTGGCTATGATGGAAAACCGGGTTCTTTTTAACCCGAGAACAAGTTTGAAAAAAACCAATAATAATATAAATAATCAAACGTCAACAATTTTTATTGTTATCTAGGTTTTCATCTCCTTTTCCCCACTGAACAAAATTAAGCAATTTGCAATCAGATGTATAAGAAAAAAACTTGCTGTAAAAGAAAAAAAGGCAATTGAAATGAGGCCTAAAATAGGTTAAGAATAAATACTGTCGGGTAGCCCCGGACACCGAGATTTTCGTCATATTTGGATATTTTATCGTACTTAAGCAACTTAAAATGTATTTCTAAAATTAAAACTGCAAAACTGTATATATTGGAACATATAAAAACAGTTATTGGACAAAAAATATAATAATAATAATTTTGGTTATTAGTGTCTATTTATCATTGGCAATTTTTGACCGAAAACAAATAAAATCAAGCATGCAAAAATCTCCCCGGAGGTACCCGCCTCGAAATGTGCGGGGCTACCCGACTGTGACATTTTTCATTAAAACTGCTATAAATAAGAAAATACGAGAAATAATTGACCAAAAATTACGAGTTACATAGTTCAAAAGTGATTTTGTGTATCCCAATAAAAATCAACCTAATATTTTTTTTAGTTATGCAAATATTTGATCATAAAGGTGATTTATATTTCTCAAAATGCACTTGTTTTCTAGAGGCTAGTAAGTGCTTTTTTTACTCTATTTTAATAGTATCTCATCATTGATATTGTAAGAAAAAAGTTTAGGTGAAAATAGGAACATTATTGTTGCTTGTAATAAATAGTATATACAAATGTTATAAAGAAACATATCTTCGTGGAAGAAAATAATTTTCTTATTTAAGCTTGTTGAATGCTAGTTAATATTAATATTTGATCTACACATGGTCGATCAAAGTTATAATTTGTATGAGAAAATTGTTTCACAAATTCACATGTCCCACATTCTCACGTCGAAAGTAGCAGCTTCCATTATCGCCTGTATTTAATATGCGAAAAATATTTAAATTATTGAATGCTGCCGAATTTTTCTTAAAATTATAATTGTGGCAGTAATAATATTCTCTAATCTTTTTAAACTAGTAAAATGTTGATCAAAAATTAATATTAACTAGCTTTCAGGAAATATTTCTGTAATTAGAACCTATTGTTTATTTATAATTATAAATAATAAAACTTGAAGAGTTTTTTACCCTGATATTGATTGACAAGTGCTACAGAAAAAAATGGGGTTTCTGTTAGAATTGATTTTTGGTTCCAAGGGAGACGCAACAAAAAGGAACCCCTCAGTTTTTAAGGGTACGTTTAAATCTTGTACCGACTGCAGATCTTTTTTTTTATGTCGCCATCTATTGGATATCAATGAACTAAAAAGGAACCCTCAAAAAGTGTTCTATTGGATTCTCAGTTCCAAAGGATGCCAACTTTTACATGGGCTGCAACAATACCGAAACCCCAGTTTTTTCTGTGTGAGTAGCCCCTCGATTTCGAATTTGTCAAATTAGTCCGATGCCTGTTGCCGACCTTGGAAAATTTTCAATGTTTTAAAAGTTTAGGACATTTTCCCAACATATTTTTTCCATCCCATAAAATAAACCTTTTGCGAAAAAAAAAGATTAGAAAAAATAAAAGCTCATCATAATATAATAAGCAAGATCCAAAAAAGGACGGATGGCAGGAGACGGGGAGCAACGCGACTGTCGGAGCGTGACGAATTGCCGAGCTAATCTGCGTTAACCAGTCTTTGTGAGCCCCATCATCGTCGTCCGTTTATTCCGGGACGGGACGCCACGCCGCGTGTACTCGAAACATTCGATAAACCTCTGGCTTGTCTTTTAGGTTCAATTTGAACCTGGCCAAATCCCAAGGACGATTGAGCACCTCCTTTCACCCCACATTATTACTCGAAATCGAGAATCGATCCCACGAAATCGGGATTGCGATGCGACCCATCAATCTTATCCAGTGGTCACAGCTTTCCATTAAAAGTGCATCAAGCTCGTCTCGCAGAAATCCATTTCGACTGCGGCTGCTACTTTTAATGCCACCGGCGTGAACTTCCACCACTGGCGTATACGTACGCCTCCGCTACCGGAATAATATCATCGGTTGTTATGATAATCGTACGGCATCGTTTCGTATCGCGTCGCATCGCGCCAAGCCGCCCAGAAAATTGGCTCTTCTGCATTACAATGACTTTCTCTCCCACCTACCTACCCCTCCAAAGCTTCACACTATATATACGTGTAGGACTCAGCATGAACCACCATCGCATACGCCACCCAGGGAAGTGTAGTTAAATAAAAAAGAGAGAAATCTTGCTAGATTATTTATTGCGGTAAATATTTCTGGGCAATAAATGTGCTGTTTTTAGACGCGTTAGGGCAATACCATCTTTTTTACTTATTTCCTCATCGTGAAGTGGCGAAAACCCTTAGAGGGGTTAATTTAATGCTCAATACAAGCTTATCAATTTTGATTTTGTTGGTATTGAAAATTTGCCAGATTAAACCACTCTTTGAAATTGTGTTAGCGATATGAGTTTTTTTTAAGTATATGGGGTAGAATAAAATTTACCACTTCTCTTTTATATGAAAATGTGTCCTCTTAATATTATATTAAATTATTAATTCCATTTATTTAAAAAACAAACAGCTCCATGGCAAATAAACCATTAAAGCTAACAAATACTACGCGCGCAGAAATCTAAATGTGGGCCGTATAAGGCACTGGCCTGTTTTCCCCACTTCTGGGGTGGCTCTGGTCGGGCAAACTGGCAAGGGCCATACATGGCGTGTAACACTTTTGCAGATCATTGCTCTACTTAGGGCATACTTCTCAGGGTCTGTTTAGTTTTTCTAAAGTATGCCTGCACATTCCTTAACTTCCTTTTAAAACTGTGGAATTCCCTTAAATTTTTTTGAGATTTCGTAAAATCTTTAGAAATCCTTTAAATCGCTTCAAATATCCCCAATACCATCAAAATTCCTCGAAAAATCCATTCTAATCCATAAAATACATTTAAATCGCAAAAATCCGTTGAAATCTTTGAAATTCCGCGAAATATTTAAAAATACTACGAGATTCCTTGAAATATTTTTAAATACATTAAAATTACTCGAAAACCCCTAAAATTATTTATAATATTCAAAAATCCTTTGAAATATTGTTAAATCTTTTAGAATCCTTTAAAATCTATATATATATATATATATATATATACTTTTAAAATCCGTAAGGATCCTTTGGTATCACATGAAATCATATAAACCCTTTTAAATATCCTAAAATGCTTTGAAATTCCGTGAATTCTTCTAAAATATTTCAAAATCTCTTAAAATAGCTTGAAGACCTTTGCAATTGTCTTTAATTCCTTAAAACTTCTAAAATTCTATAGAAATCCTTGGGTATCTCTTGAGACATCGTAAAATCTCTGTAAATCTGGTTTAACTCCTTAAATTCATTTAAAATTTGATGATATCTTTTGAAAATTTGAGATTCTTTCTGAAATTCTACTATGTAATTTCTTCAAACACTTAAATTTTTTTTTTTAATAATTTTCAATCTGTAAAACCTCTAAAAATCCTTTGGAATATTTTTATATACCCAAAAACTTTTTCTATGCTCTGAAATCTTTTGAAAATCCTAAAAATCTTAAGAAATTTCGTTAAATTCCATAAAATTTTGTAATTCATTGTCACACTTTGTAGTGTTTATAATCCCTTGAAATTTGTTGAAATCCTTTTAAATTACTGAAAATCTTTCAAATATTTTAAAATCCCTTGAAATCCTTAGAAATCTCGTGTACAGTGAAAATAATTGATACAGTGTTGATATATTAAGGAAAAAAATATAAAATCTTACGTAGGAATGGGGGAGGGGATGACAGAAATCTTACAAATTCTTACAATATTATAATTTTATATGTATTGTAAATACAAAATGTCATATCTTGAAAAACCATATTGAGGTATATGTTCAAGAATCACAATATTATTAAAAAATGATTCATTTAGTAAGCTCACAAACAAATAACTATATTTGTCAACTAATTTAATCTATAAAAATTATATTTGACAGAAGTTAAATCTCAGTGTCTTTTTATCAACAAAATGTGCATGTCCTGTTCATGAGTGGCTTTCTGAAGTACATAATTGTATTATATGTTTTCCAATCTGAAATTTCTTTCTGTATACTGCGCAATTATTTGGTTTTCAATCGTTATTTTGGATATTTTATACAGGAAAATAAATTATAATTTCTTATCCGAATGAAAATTATAATTTAAACCTGATTTACTTCACTTTTTAAAAAGGTTTTATCTACATACACCGGAATTCGGTACACGTAACATGTTGAAATTTAGAAGGTCGGCTAGGTTCAGTGAAATTCTGTATGCACAGCATACATATTTTTGTTAAACTTAGACACTTGGTTTTAAAAATCTAACAATAAATTCTAGCTATGACCTTACAAATAATACGATTTAATGCACCCCTAATTTTAAAATGGTTGCACGCAGCCATTTTTTGTAAAGGTATACAATTTAGATATAACTTTAGATTTGGACCGTAAATTTAGCTTTTTTTGTTAATTATGTAGTAGCAAAGTAGGTTTCCTCTGTTGATTTTTCCATGTCATTTGAATTAAATATTTTTTTAATCTTTCTTTTCAAATATTCTAAAGGGTAATTACAGCACAAAAAATACCATTTTTCTTCTTGTCTTTTCCTTGCCTTAACTTAACATATAAGGAAGTGTTACTTTTGTTCTAGTTTTTTGAAATTAATTGGTACCATTCTTCAAGTCCATTTTTTCAAAGCATCTTACACGTGATTATCTAGATGTTGGAAAACAAAAGACTAAAGAAGACCTCTGTTAAGAATTATTTTATCACACAAATTAAAAAAAAAAAAACAATTCCTGAATGGCAATAGTTACTACGTAAAAAACAAGCGCATTGGTATCATAAAAAGTATAATTAATTTTAAGTCGATAGACAATCCTGGAGGTAAAAAAGTCTTCTTAATGTTTTCCGAATTATAATCAATCATTTTCTTAGAGATATTTCCTAGTCAATGCACCCATGTTTTCGGAAACAATTCTTAGCACCTGTTACAATGAGATAAGAATTTTTTGAGGTACTTGAAAACTTTCCTGTCACAAAAATACACGAAAAAAAAATTGCCAAGACCGAGGAATCGAAAATTAAAAACTAAAATCCCGCTGTATTTCCAAATTCGATTCCTGGATCTTAGCAATTTTTTCCTAATCTATTTTCGTTACAGAAAAATTGTCAAGTACCCGAAAAAATTCTTCGCCTATTTATAAATGTGTCACCTCTTATAAAATGATTGATTAAAATCCGCAACAAATTGGTAAGACCTTATTCACCGTCAAGAATGTAAAACAGCTGACTATCGATTCCAAAAATAATTATATTTTGTTACGATTTCAATACGAAACATTTTTGCGTAATGACGACTTTGAATTCTACTATTTTTATTTTCAACCCGCAGCTCATACAAGAAAAAACATCATTCCCAATGACGCAGGTGTCTTCATTCAGGAAAGCAATCAATAGTATCCGCGAGTGTCTCATTAGCACTTCATTTTGACTTGATGTACGAAGAACTTGTCACATCTTTCTTTGCTTTCACCTTAGCTAGAAATGACTAATTACTCGCCTTCTTGATAACGAGAGGTTTTTCCTGCTTCGTTCAGTATCCATTGAAGCGTAAAGAAGAAGTCTGTGAATTTGCCGGCACGTGACCTTCTTCGTTACGTTCAATCACGTCGCGACACCAGAGCAAGATTAATGGTCTTGGCCACTCAAAGCGATCCTGATGGATAAGAAAAATGTGGGAAAGGGAAAATTCCTGCAACGTCCCTGAGGGAATATATGGCACAGGAGCGTGAATTTTGTCGCCTATTAGGGGAATATGCGTTCATTTTGTATATCCTAATTAGAAGTGATAAATTCATTATTCATTTTAATATAAGACACAATTTCATGCTAGTTTTTCAACTTTTCATTTAGATAAACCTAGGTACTGAACTTTCAAGACTTGGGTTCTTATGTTTCAATAACTATTTCCTATAAATAATGTGGATAGACAGTAGACGCACTGTCTTCAGTTTGAATCCCATCCCCAGAAAGTGAAACAAAAGATAATTGTAAAAAATTGCACTTCTTTTTCAAAGACATTTTTGTCGAAATTGTAACACTAATTATTTCATCATTCCCCATGAGTGAATTCAATGCTCAAAACATAATAAAATCCACTATCTCTTGCGAGATTGGTTCAGTATGTAACCTGATCAACAAAATTGAGAAGAATGAAGAAAAAAGAAGAAAAATATATGTATATATATAAAGAAAAGGGAAGATGCCGAGTAAATCAAGTGACATAATGAGATCGAAGGTTCCAAGTAGCCAAGAGGCTGCAACACAATCTTGACAAAAGTATCGTGTTATTGAAGTGAAATCCCATTCGGCGAAAACCACTGATTCCAATGATATCACTGAACTGGAATCGCAATCGGAAACGAAATCGGAGATAGGAGTTGAGAAATGATAACCGATAACCGAGGCGAAATAAATAACAGGTGCAAAAAACGGGACAGTAGAGAAAGATAATACAGAATGGGGGATTCAATTAGATACAATCAATCGGCGTCGCGTCGAGCAGGTACAGAATAGAGAAGGTGGGCCTGGCGTCCTGTATACGGGGGCAAGAACGATCGCGCGTTAACGAGATACAAATCCCATTACGGCGTAAACCTTCTCGATCCGTCGCCCCCTAGGACTTCCAACCCGCGTACTTCTCTCTCGCGTGGGGCTACGGGCTATGGGCCACGAGCCACGCCAATTCGGATAAAGTCTTTTCTCTCTTTCTTTTTCTTCCTCTCTTCCTCTCAAACACTCTCTTTTTATCTGCCTGGCTCTCTTTATACCTTCCTCTCTCTCTCTCTTTGTATATTCCTCTATCTATCTCTCTCCAACTCACCACCATTGCCCCGCGCGAACCCATTGCCCCTTTACCCTCGTGCCAGCAACTCCCACGGGCTAGAGCCAGGGAATATCTGTCCCCGGGACATCTGGGCGCTGATTGAATCTCCAATATCCTCTCACTCATTGAGAGAGAAGGATTGGCCGACCGTTCATTCGTTTCGCATTGCTTCGAACTATTCGAATCTTTTGCAAGTCGCACGAGAGAACGACCGCGGACCCACGAATGTATCGCGAAAAAAGTTTAAATAGGATGCACTCTGGATATGACCAAGAAAAGTAAATGAATTAATCGAAAAGAGCCACACCGCCAGAAACCTATTGAGCACTACTCCTTTGCTATGAAAGTCCTTACACTAAATACGTTTTATATACAAATTTAACGAGAAAATTATTCCGCTCCTGTCACGATTACATTTTTTTCAGAAAAATAATCAAGATATAATTCTTTTGGGAAATCTTTTTAAAAAAGTCTCTTGACTTTTGATCTTGAACAGTCTTCGAGATATCGATTTTTTCTGTTCAAATTAATCACTTCCTTTTGATTTCCATAATATCTTAATATGGATTCCAATAGGATTTTTTTGCAATAAACACGAATCTTAAACTTTTAAATCGATATCTCGAATTTTTTTCGAGATATGGATTTTCTGTATCCTTTTTTTTTAATTTGCCTAATTTCCTGATGCTGATTCCAGAAGGGGTTTTTGCGAAAAACACGAATCAAATGCTTTAATATTGATATCTCAATTAGATCTTGAGAAATTATTTTATATACATGTCACTAAGGGGTATAAAAAACAGAGCTGACTCCGGAAATGGGAGAGGGTATAACCAGGGGGTGGGTATCGCCGAAGTCACTCTACCCTAGAAAAGGGGTAATAATTGTAATACAAAAATATCAATATCAATATATTTAAATGTTTCAGATTAGTGTTTCTCGCAAACAGTGCGATCGAAATCCATATTAAGTCATTATGTGAATAAAAAAAAGTTCAAGAATTTGAAGAGAAAAGATCAATATCTCGAATACCGTTTGGGATATCAATTTAAATATTTCATATTCGTGTTTCTCGCAAAAAATGCTATCGGAGTCCGTATTAACACTTTTTTTCCACGGATGTGGTAATCACCCCAAAATTTTTTATTTAGATCGAAATGAAATATACCTTGTTATGAACACTTTTATGCACCAAAAGCAGAACAAAAAAAAACTCAAAAATCAAGATAAGACTTGCAACTACCTCATCCTTAAGTCTTTTATATACTTCTAGGGAACTAAAATGTTTCTAATCAGGGATTATTGATATGAAAACGAAGATTCTGTATGTTTAGCTCTAGATGCATGGCTGTCGTAAATTTATGGACTTAAAGTTTAAAAACAAAATTGATTTTTATTTTTCCTTTTGAAAAACGAGCAGAAAATGGGAATTAAAAAAGTGGTTTGAGCTTAGTTTTACTCTTCAATGATAAGTACATATAGGTATAATAGATGGTATTAAATCTGTAATTTGAGAAATGTGGAGAGGGGAAGGAGTTGTGCCTAATTCACTACCATTTAATTGAAAATACATATATTTGGCCGGTTAGTTGTATCATATGATAGTTAACAATTCTTTTTTTAATTAAAATTTTACAGGATTGACTATTTGCACAACTACAGGTCCTAAACGAATTGGAAAGAGGGAGAAGCGTGACAACTTTATCACTATTTAATTAAAAATGTTGCAAATTTGATAAAAAGAATAATTTGACTAGATCTAAACGTATAGATTGCCTGTATGGCTAGAAGCCCCCTTTTAAAAAATTAGAGTCCGGAATTGCTCAAAATTGTCGAAAATTCCGTTGTACTAGACAGTAGGGGAGACTGGGGCTGGTTGGGACAACTACGACTCCAGAACTTTTGCGTCATTCTAGTAACTTTTTTAGAATCGTTCTATACTTGCTGTTGAAGTGCATATCCTTGGCTATTGATGCATTTTTTAGGCGATGATATTTATTACATAAATTTTGGCAGGTTGGGATAAATAAAACAATGGCTTTTTTAAGACATTTGACTTATTTTTTTAATTTTCCAGTTGTGTTCAAGTACGAAAAAAGCTTATCGATTCACTATATATCATTTTCAGATTTCATCTTTCTAGATTTTCGGTGTGGACAGTAAAAATTCCAAGTTCAAGCAAAAGTTTAAGCAATAACATAATCCCGCAAAATATGCCTAAGACTACTCTAAATACGTTAAATCGTTTAGTCGTCCCAACTTGCCCTGCGAAAATCTGTCCCAACCTACCCCGACTGCATTTTTAGGAGACAACATTTGCAAAAAATTCCAAGCTTTAAGGCGAGAAAAACTCCTCCAACGAATTCTCGCAGCTGTTGATATGCTCTATTCATGTTCATATTCGTTTTAAAAATAAAAAAAAATTTCGAGGACGATTTAACGAAAAAATCAACAAAATAAAAAGTTACTCACTACTCTTGAAAGAACATATTTGACAATATTTTCTGTGAAACGCAATATTTTGACATCAAAATACACTGGTATATTACGTATCGGGAGCCTCGATCACCATATAACATATGGCGCGATATGTTCAATATTAGTATTAAAAATCGCTTTTTCCCAACTAGCCCCGCGTCCCAGCTAGCCCCGGTCTCCCCTACTTATTTTAAATTGCAAAACTTAAAATGTCTTTCATTTTTAAACAATTTAGTTTATAATATTTTCAAATTAAAATATCTTTTAGATTAGAATTTTGTAATTTACTTTAACTTACAATTTTTCAACTTCATATACATTCAAATTAAAATTCGTGAAATCCCGAAATTCAGAAAACAAAAACAATTTTAATTTTAAATTGTTCGAAAGTAATAATAGATCTAAGCCAATACTTTTTTAACAACGTATAAATCTTAAGATATAATAAACTACAATTTTCACATTTTTTCCAGATGGAGACTCTCGAGGCGAATTTGCTTGCGGGAGTGGCCAAGAGGACGAAGGTCCAGACCAATTAGAAGATATGGATGAGGACGTCGAAGACGAGGAAGATGATGCAGAAATGCGAGTAGGAGAAGATGAACACGAAACTTCGGTGATCAGCAGAGAAAACAACACGACAACCCCTTCCAATTGTAAAAAAAGACAGTCTTCCTCATCTTCTTCCTCCTCATCGAGTGGGACTCCAAGCCAAGGTCAAAACTGTCAAGGCCAAGGTCAAGGTAGTCAAAATAATGGATCAAGTGGAGGAACAGGTGGAAAACCAAGAAGAGCAAGAACAGCATTTACCTATGAACAATTAGTGGCCCTGGAGAACAAATTCAAGACCACGAGGTACCTATCTGTCTGCGAACGTTTGAACCTTGCACTTTCTTTGAGCCTCACTGAAACGCAGGTGAAAATATGGTTTCAAAATCGGAGAACAAAGTGGAAGAAACAAAATCCTGGACTAGATGTGAACAGTCCTACAGTGCCAACGACACCCTCACATCCATCCCCATATGCACCAGCTTTCCTTTTTGCTACACATCCACATGGGCATCCACATTCTCATCCCCATTCCCATAGTCATGTCCATCATGCACCTCCTCCCCCTCCACCACCACCAGGGTATTACCACCCGTCGCCCTATCCTCCTACGGGACCTACCTTTTTTGGACACCATCTATCAACGACACCTGTATCGGTTTCTGGACCACAACCTGTTACCACATCGTCGGGTTTAACCCTTTCTTCCCATCCACACTCACACTCACATACGCATCCGCATGCGTAGCGACCTGAACTTTTTTCGTTTTCATCGTCAATGTCATCGTTTAATAGAAGGAAAGGGACAAAATAATTTTTTTGGGTGGAAAATTTGATTTGAGATAAAGAGTTTTAGGAAAGGAGAAAGCAAGGAGTGTTAAGTAGATGATACGAAACGCGTCACTCAACCAAAAAATATTTCTAGTTCGACTTGTTTATTTATTTTTAGTGGCCATTTTTAATTTAAATTATTTGTCTCTTTGCATAGTTGTGATTTCTAATTTATATATCACTATGATGGTGGTGTTACAAAAATTCGAGAGATTTGAGTCGATCTTATGTTAAACTTCGAGTCAAATCTAGATCGAATTTGTTTGAAGATTTGAAATATTTTAAGTATTAAACACATTCGATTAGCCTTTTTATTTATTGATATATGAAACATTATTAGCAATACCGGTAGGCGTAAGTGTGATACTAAATTACAAAGTTAGAATTTGATTAGTGATACTTAAAATATTTGGGAAGATTCTTGTTTAAAATTTTGGCAATATTATCTTTACACTTTTTACTTGTATTCGGCCGCATTTTTAACATAAAAAACGTGCCTGAAGAGATATTTTTAATTTTCTTTGGTAGTGTATCGACGATTTCAGATTTTCCGTCATGACGGGTAAGTGAGATACGTGTAAAAAAACACTCAAATCTAAATTTTACAAGATTATACATTGGTAACTACGTATACATTAAACATCCACTGATTCTTATAATGTATGTTTTCTTTCAATTTTTTCTCATTCATAAGAATATTAATGACAATAAAATAAAAATATTTGAACTTGGTATGAAGGTACAGTAATAGTGAAAAACGTGCCAATTTTAAATTGTATGCTTTCCAAGTTAATTAAAAAATATTTTTCTGCGTAAATGCATACATTAAAATATAATTTGCTAATTTTTTTTATCTGCTTACATTTTTAGTATAAAAATATAGTTCATTAGACTCTCTGACTAACCTTAAACTGCAGACAGATCTTCGTACTTCACACTGAAAAAGAAACGAAAGACATATATCACACTTACCCCTCCGTTTGAATTTTAATTACCCTGTCGTAATTTATCATTAAAGATAATAAAAAGATATAATGTAACAAAAAATACAACGAATATTTAAGGAAAATATAATATTTTCCTTTATTCCTGA
>CAKNWU010322705.1:0-10343 GCA_932072015.1 Andricus quercustozae
TTAACCTATTGATACCAATGCCGGGGAGGGAACAAGCAAACAGAGAAATGACAAAGAGCTAGATCGTAAAGCTGTCAGTAAAGCTTCTGGCTGATATTTCTAGTACATCCGAGGAACTAACAGCAGTTCTGCGGGAAACGTGAACGAGAAAAATGGAAGTTGAAATGGACTAAATGTCCTCCTCTTAGTTTAGATTATATACAGTTAAACCTTCACCAAACTCAAGGAACGTTGGCTATCTTGAGCAAAAGTTTGACAGTGAAACAAACGGCTTTTTCCTTACTACAATAACCAACTTATGGTGATGTGCTCAGCGTACCTACCATTTGACTTCCAGGATCCACTGGACACATAAACAAATATTCTTCATCTTAAAAGGTGATAGACCTGAGGTTCAAAGGTATGGGGACCATAAAGAAACTGACCAGGATACTTACATGGAGGATTTGAACCGTTTGCTCAGCGCTATGCCGGGCAGAATCAAGTCTATCGAACAAGTAGAATTTGCTGTCGACTTCTACAAAAAGCTATAAACAAAGCCTGTGAGAACAATTGTCTTCCTTGTGCTAAGGAAACTGATAGGGATGCACCATGGAGGAATCTTATACTAAAGGATTTAAAGAAGGAAACTCGACGTCTTTTCAACATGGCTAAAAATGGAAATAATGATGGCTAAAACGAATAATGAAAATCTTGAGCACATAATAAGGATATACTCCCCGGGCTCAGAGTTTCAATACACAAAGAAATGGGCGGTCCATGATGCATACGCCTTAAGAGGACCAACTTTTAGATCCAGAATCGAAGATTAGGAAGTAACCATCCGTATTGTGACAAATGTACAAATTAGATGGGTACTTGAATAATTCAAACCAATTGAAGCTGCAGAAAATGATGAAATAGTGCCTGCATTATTCCAGAAGGATTTCTGTCCGGTCAGCTTGACCTCGTTTGTGCTGAAAACACTAGAAAAATAGTGGGCCTACCGTGGACGCTCTCTAGACATAGGTTTACATACTTTGCTACATGTTCATGAAGCATAGGCCCAAGTTTCAAGAGGATGCCCACAGGAAGGAATTTTTTCATCTGCCCAGTGTGCGCTCTTCCTCAGTGAACTGATTCGTGTTCTAAATGAATCGGGTTTTCACACCTAAGGCTATGCAGATGACCTGAAGCTCCACATAGTAGAACAATGGTTCGGGGACCGTTGATTGTCCGTTCACCTGAAAAAGACGAAACTCCTTCATTTTACTAAAAAAAAAAGATATTTTTTGATTCCAGAAATCTTCAGTAAAGAAAAGCTAGGATGGTTTTTGGGCCTATAGATGCGCAACAAGGAAAACCTCTGGCTTAAACCCAAGGATTACTTACAGACTATATACAATTATAATAACTCAGCACATTTACATTTGTTCTGAAAGACAAGAAGCACTTAAAGCTCTTATATCTAAATAGTTCACTTTTAGCCTACTCTGGAGTTGCCTTCAAGATCTTCTTGAAGTTGCCGGTGAAAACTGGGTCAACCTGATCTGGGTTGCCGGCGATAAAGATAGTGAAGGTAACGCGTAAGCAGATACGCTACATGATATAAGAGCTTCACACCAAAAGAATGGTGCATTCCAGTCTAACCAGTCAGCACTACAAACGATGTACGATACTTTTGACTGAACTCTCGAAAAACTCGGTGTTCAGAAATAATTATCAGCCGCCAGCTGACAACGTTCGGGAAAGGAATATCTACGACTTACCTTTTAGGGGACTTTCTAGTCTCATAACATGGTGGTTTCAAATAAAAGTCCCTTTATTCTCACTCTGGAAAAAGTAACTAAACAATGAATCATTCTGAAACCATGACCAAAGTGTTTAATCTAACTGAATGGATTTCTGGTCAAAAATTTGTAGTAAAAATTAACAAATTTGACAGATTCCACCCGACTAGGGTAAATATTTGAGCAGAAGCCCAGTCACATAATCTAAATTTTTCAAACAGAGGTTTGAGCAACCTTGAGCCGCTTAAGTAGTTTAAATGTTTCGAATACTCAAATTTTCGAGCCAGCTCGACATCGACTTGAAGTTTCACTATCTTTTCAATCTAGACTCCTGAGGAATTTTAAGTTAAAATCATTTACTATTTAGTGATTTAAATGAGAGGTACACAATGTTTAATTATAAGATCAATTTCTAAAATTATCAAATTCATGAATTTTTTTTTCAGATGCTATGGATGATCCAGAACCTAATGAGGCCACATGGTATATCGCTTATGAGAAAAGGTACATTAAGCTACTCGTACATCCTATTAGCGAAGCTTTCGTGGACATGATGCTTACACCTCGAAATTTACCGCACTCTGGACTTACGCCCGAACCGGTTGAAGTTGCTGGCATAAGATTTTTTGTGTTCAAAGAAGCGAATGGAAGAATTATGGCAGCCTCTTTCTCTCCGCGATAATAAAATCCGTAATTCCACGAAGATTATTCTATGCGCAATATCAACAACAAATATATGAAAATTGTGTCATATTTTCGTGATGCATATTCCTGAATAAAAACATAAAAGACTTAAATATCCTGTTAAGTTCTTGGAACGTATATCTTCATTGAAGAATAACATTTACTACGTTTAGGTTTACGTTTTTTTTATCCCTCTTAATAAGAATAAAAATGAGGAAATTTAGTTTGTTTTGGATCACTTTGCTGGAATCCTTCTTTTTAGTTCAATTTTCTTCAAAAATGGCTGAAATTTTCTGTCATGTCGTCAAGCTGCCCAAAAAATATATGGTAATTCTATGGGCAGAATAATGCCTCTTTAATAAACTAGATTTATTCTCTTTTCGCAAGTTATTGTATCGCAACAAACAGCATCACATTCCAAAGGGGCGTCTTTCAAAGCGACACCATGTGCCCTCTGCTAAGCAATTCTTCTAGCTTCTTGTTCGAATCAATTTCAGAGTGCTTGAAACAATGTCAAGGGGTGCACAGAAGAGATTGGCATGGATTTTAAATTGGACAAGTCGGCGAAGATAATCTGCAGCAAGAGCAAAAGGCTGACTTTAACGAGACACTGAGCCTGCCAATATAAGTTTTATTAGAAATTTTGACTCTGGAGTGACCTACACATACCTAGGCATGCCTGAGAGCCATGTACAAGAGCTTGCTTCTCAATTTTTTCCTCCCGCGATTATACATCCTCTCCCATCAGGGCGGACGCAGACTTCTAAATCTACAATTTCTTGATAACCAGATTGTTCTCGGAACAGCTTACAATGTTGCTGATGTAAGAGATCCTCTCCTGCAAATGGTCAGGAAACACAAAATGATTGGCGAAGAAGCGTTCCTTTCCAAAGCCGTGAAGCAAGCAACCGAGATGGCCCCAGTCCGTTCTTCTAGGATTTCTGACCCACGCATGACTAACGTCGGGGTATTCCCTGTATTGAGAATATCTAAATCAGTAGACATTTAATATTCTGCTGAGGTTTAAGGATTAAGCTGGGGCTTCATTCTTAGGTGGAATTAAATATAAGCGTATAAGTAAGTGCCAGATATTTTTATTTCTATTCTTGTTCTTTATAGCATTGTAACTGACGCAACTGTTGTTGCGTCAGTAAATTTTTAGTTCTCTTTGCCAGGTGATGCTACTATTAATTTCTTTAATACTTAGTATTTTTCCCAAATCATCGGTCATTAAGTGCTCCTGAAACTTACACTCATTCACATATGCAAGATTTCTTATTTGGGTTTGATTACGGTTTCTGGATTAGGTACAGATATATTTGTATTTAATATTGATAAGATCGTGATTAGATAGAAATGGAATAGCATGCTGGCTACCAGAATTCAGCTTATCAAGAGCAGCAACTATCATTAAATCTATTCAGGAACTGGAATGATTAGTGTGATGGGTGGAATTATGTGAGACAATAGATAACTCAGCAGCATGTATCATAGTTCTTAAATATTCAGTATGATTGCAAATCGCATTCAAATTAGTATTAAAATCAACTGTGAGAATAATATTATTGAAGTTAGGTACACGGGTACAAATTTCTAATTCAAGTTCTGTTCCAAAATAGGCAGTTGGAGGTTTATAAATGACCCCCATCAAAACAGAGTCCCTCGCTCCCGTGATCTCAACAAAAATAAATTCAGCAGGAGAATAAGTAACAAGTAGCTGACCAGCTGCGAGGGCCACATGATGCAGTGCAATGCTGAAGACGTCTTAGCGAAGGGCAACAAGGTCCTTGATGTTCACTGAATTAAAAAAAATGTTTACCTGATTGTGAAATGAACGACTCAATGCGTCTTAGGTGCGTGTTATCAGAGAAAAGATTATATTCATCGTCAATAAAGCAAGGTAAGGTAGCCTTCTGCTTGTTTCAACAATGCTGAGAATGTTATACATTGATGCTGCTTTATCAAACTTTTGAATGGGTCACGTTTTTCATTCCTACAAGGTTCTTTAAAAATGATTTATACAACCCTAATGAAATTCATAGTGTTTTATACTAATTTTATTAATCTACATCTAGAGAGCCTATGAAAAGATTATATGTTAACACAAAAATGCGAAATTTTAATTTTTAAATATTTTGCCGTATGAAATTTTTGAAGCACGTGGAAAGAAGCTTTGGAGGGATTTTGAAACTTTACAAGAGAATGCAAAAGTTTTATTAAGAATCCTATGAAAATTTTTATTGTTATTTACATTCTGATCATTTATGGCGGAATGTCTTAGATTCATGTGATTTCGGACTTATTTAGTTTTCGTCAATTCTTGACGTTTTGAGACTCCCTGCGGCATAAAATATAGTTTTTACGAAAACGTCTGTCTGTCGGTCTGTCTGTTTGTTGTCTGGCGACGCAATAACTTTCAAAGCAATTTTTGAATTCGAATTTTCATTTGCACTCTGGTTGGTGGTCCAAAAAGACAGGTCAAGTTCGTTGGCTAGCCTTCTCCTGCCAATGTTTATGGTTTTAGCCATAAAGGATCAAACTTGGAAACTAATTCAACTTTCCCAAGAAAGTATGCAAGATGAAGTAAAAGTACAAGAGACCAAAATTATCTGTTTTTAAAAGTTCTACAAAATTGCACGTGTCTGTTTTTTTTACATTCTCATCGATGAATCCGGATTACATCACATTTCGACGGTTTGAGGCTCCTTGAGTCAGAAGAAATGGATTTATGTCAGAGTTGGTCTGTCTGTTGTCGTTGTCGTCGTCTGTGAACACGATCACTGTCGACAGAATTATTGGGTTGGATTGCGCTTCGGCACACAAAACCGGACGTCATTTTCGGTGTAGTATTTCCGGAATTCTTAAGAAAATATGACAAAAGGGAAAAAAAGAATATCACTCTATGGCAGAATTGGCTGATAATTAGTTTTATTCACATTGTTATTAGGTTGTATCTTTACATTTGACTGCTCTCAATTATAAGATTGAAATTCACATACTTGATGTATACATATATAAATTGAACATTAAAAAAATTTTATGCGTTGGAATTGTAACCATCCACATTTATAGTGAAATTGATTCCTTCGCGCGGCTTACTCCAGAATTTTATGGTGATACTTGTGTGATCTGAACTCATATCGATTACCTGGATACGTTCACCTGTAGACTGTGTGCGTAACCAACTGTTTAGTTCAAGTCGAGTAATTATTTCTCCATTCTGGGACTTAATAATCTCTTTGTGTGTCATGATGCCGCCCAATTTACTACGCGTATTGGCTTTTATGTTTAACTTGTGTTGAAAAAGAAATATTTGACCTGGAACCTCCCTTCCAATGAGGAATGTACCAACTTCACGACATTGTACTTGTCCTGCTGGTATAACTTTGGTAGCTGAAGATGATCCAAATTTCATAGCTGATAAGGGAACCACATTGATGACCAATTTTATAGCCAATATAAAAGCGAAAATCAGATTGCATGACACCATTTTTCACTTAATTCAGAAGACTCACTAATTTCCAAAGTTGCTTATCAGCTTTTAAATACATATTTAGTTGACGCATATTTCTCGCCTTGTAACAAGTGAGCATGCAATATTTAAAAACACAATAAAATTCTTTTTAAGAGAAGATTTGCATTTGTTGATACTTACTTATCTATGACTTACTGATTTTGAAATTGTCTAAACTGTTTCTCTATACTTTGGAAGTAGATATAAAAATCTGATGAGTGTTGCAAGCTTTTATCAAATCTATTGTGAAATTTTCTTATCAGTTATTAAATAAACCTGCATTTGAGGTGTTAGTTTCACCTACAAACAAGTGAGCAGGAAATACTTTGAAATATCGTAAAATTTATTTTATGAGACGCCTAAACGACACTTACAAAAATATTTGTCTTGAATAAATGAATCAATTATTCAACATCCCAATGAATATTTTTCTATGAATCAAAAAATTATTTTTTTAAGTGCACGACATTCACCTTCAATATTTCTCATTGATTCTAGTTCTCTGAAGAATTCAAAACAATATACTGAAACACGGAATTCTGGCTATCTTGTGTCTTGGCTACCTTCTTGCAAGATTTCTAAAAATTCCAGCTTGGGACAGTAATAACCCGGAGCGTTGAATTTCAATTTTTCAGATAGATATCGTTTGAAGATTCGAGATCCAAAGACTTTAACCTCTCCAGTAGTACTCAGTAAGCTACTTAGCCAGCAGAAGGCCCACTCTATAATAATCAACGACCAGTACCAGTGTGTCATCCCCCATTTCTTCATACTGGCCAATGATAAGTCAATGCAAGATAACATAAAATAGTGACCTGTATTTGATCGCATTGATGAACATTTGATCTCTAGTCACCGGCTGGACATGGAAATATATCATTCTTTCGTATAATCGCTTAAATAAAAACCTTCGTACCCAGGACGATAGGATAGGATCGAGGTTCTAAGAGCCTGGATTCAAAACTGTAGCAGTGAAAGAAAACGAAAATTACATAAAACTGAAAATGAAGAGCCTAACAACTTGTTTTTTGAGTTTTTCTGTAAGTATCGTTCAATCGATATTTTGATGTGAAAAACGCCAAGCCAGCAACTGTTGGTTGGAATCTTTTCGAAGACGAAACAACATTCATTTTTGGATTCCCTGTAGCAAATCAGCAGCAACAGCTGTATAAGTAGCAGAAAAATGGAAACCAAAATTTTCGATTTTAGTTGATGGATTGCGCTCCTGAAGAATAATTAAACGCTGATGAATTCGCATAACTTTATCGACAAATCCCAAGAAAAAGCGTGATGAGCAAAGAAGAAAAATGCACACGTGGAAAGCTAGCAAAAAAAGGTTAATTTTACTTGCCTGCTGCAGTTTTACTAGAAATAAATTGAAGCCTTTGATCATCGGAATTGCTGAACGTCCTTGTGTATTCAACGCAAGTGGAGTGGATCAAAAAAAATTTCCCTTCACTTGGCGTTTCAATAAGAAGATATGGATAACTGGAAATTTATTTACGGAGTGGCTCAGAGATTTGAATCAACAAATGGAAAAGTGGAAACGATAATCCTGTTACTTGTTGATAATACCACTAGGCATGATTATAAACAAATAGTGAGCCATGTACCAGTAAAATTCCTTCCACCTTATCTAACATCGAAAGTTCAACCGCTGGATCAAGAAATACTATGAGCTGTTGAAGCTCGTTATCGTAAAAAAATGCTACAACATCTTATCGCCGTTTCTGAAGACTGCTATATACGATCTAAGTATCTCAAATCAATTTCAGTCTTGCACAAAACTTTTCTGTAAACAGTGCCTGGCAGGAAATTTCACCATAAATAATTAGCACATGCTCTTGGCGCTTAGGTTTTAAAGAAGGAATAGAAGAAATCTATGAGGATGAAGATGTAGACTTAGCTGAGGTGATAAATGCTATTCCACCTGAAATTCAGAATGATGTACTCTCAGTGGATGAGATTAAAAACACCGATGCTGAGTTGATTCTTCATGAAGTAATACCTACTAGAACTGATTAAACGACAAAAGTACGCCAGTGACAACTCATACAAAAGCTCTGCAACATTTAGTGCAACTTCTGAGGTACTCTCCAGTCATCAGCCTCAGCGGATCAGCAGTTTGTTTGAGATGCAAAGTTACATCGAGAAACATCACTTATCTTCAGCAGTTATCCAGTAAATGAAAATTGGTTACTTTTTTGTCAAATCTGAAAAATGAAGTAGCTGGAGATGTTCGGTTGAAAGGGAACTTGGCACCTGGTCCATCTTCTCCAATGACAAATACACCAACCTCCGGACGTTGTACATGTTCTGATGCTATAACTTTAGCAGATGAAGATGATCCAAATCCTACAGCTGATAATGGAACTACATTGATAACCAATTTGATAGCCAATATAAAAGTGAAAGTCAGTTTGCACGACACCATTTTTTACGTAAGTCAAAAGACTAACTAATCATCAAATGATTGAGCTCTAGCTACCTGGGAAGCAATATACTACACTCTATTATCAAGCTTGCTTATCAGCGTTTAAATATATATTTAAATAGCGTATCATTTTCGTCTTAAAACAAGTAAGCATCAAATATCTCAAAGCATAAGAAAATTAATTCCCAGAGTAGATTTAACTTAATGGCATTTATTGGCACTTATCTTAGTCAACCTAATTTTTAAATTTCTGAACTCTTTCACTATACTTAGGAAGCAGATATGACAATCTAATGAGTGTTAGAAGCTTTAATCAAATCTATTGTGAAACTTATCATCAGTTATTAAATAAATGCGCAGTTAGCGTGAGGTTTACACCTACAAACAAGTGAGAAGAAAATATTAAAGAATATCATAAAATTAATTTTATGAGACGCTTAAACGTCACTCAGAAAAATATTTATCTTGAATAAATTAATCATTTCACGTAAATTTCTCATTTCAAAAATGTAACACATTGTATTTGAGCACCTTCCATTCAGAAAAGAATCGACAGTTAAATCGCCGACATAATCAAATAAAACGTAGGGTGGAATTTAAAAAAATCGACGGATTTTTGTGGGTGTGGATGTCTTAGGTACACACACGTCACGAAGAAAAAATTTTTAAGATAGAATAATTTTTTTCATGTTTTATGACAAAAATTGTGTTTGCTTATAAACATTTTATAACATACTCATAATTAGGAATCAGGACTTAAAAAATTAAGCTTGTTGCAATCAACTGAGAGATATAATATAATGTATCAATATGGGATTAATATGGATCAATATATCAATTAATTATGCATATCCAGGATCAACAGAGTTCTGTTTTGATTTTTACATTTTTTCGGTAGTATAATAAGTTTATTTTTCACTTTTGTAAGCTTTGGTACCATCTAAGTTTTATAAGTAGTAGATAATAAAAAAAACGTAAAAAAATTGGCGTAATATATATTAATTACATCCTAAAATGGTTACGTTTTCTAGAAAAGTTGAGAACAAAAAATATTTTCGCTTGTATATTTTCCTTACTTTCCGTAGAGAATTACAATTATTTAGCAAACATTGTAAAAATTAGTTGCCTTGATAAGCATCAGCTTGAATGAGTATAAACTTGAGAGCCTAAAGAAGGTTATTTTTATTGTGTACTCTTTTCCTTTTGCAAAATATGCTTTGATTTTAATCGAAGCAAAATAAAAATTAGTAAACTTTGAATAATTACGAGTGAAATTTAATAGATACGATGAGACAAAACTGAGCAACTAAAGATTAGTAGAACATGAACAAAGTAAGACAATTTTATAAAAAATATGTTTATTTGATTCTTATGGTGTTTCTTTATGTTTTTTGAAGCGCTGATTCGGAAATATCGCATATATTAACGCATAAAATATCACGAGAGTAAAATGTGTTATCTTGTGTCAAAAATCCCCAAAAGAATTTTAAAAAATCGATTCTGGTAATTAAGGGTTTTTATTTATAACAATTCTTATAAAAAAACATGATAGTTTATGAACAATAAACAAGTATATTTATAACAGCTATAGGTTTTGCAACAGTTTTTAATATTTCACAACATATTATTTTAATCTAAAAAAGTATTCAATTGAAACAAATTACATGAAAATTCATTAATAATATATGCATTTATTTAAAATAAATAGATATGCATTTATCTTAGTCAAATATTTCTTTTATTGGAAGGAATATTCTTTTGGAATGGTCTCCAATGTATTCTCCATTGAAAGAAAAAATTCTTTTAACAAAATGAATGAATGATAAATTTAAAAAAATAATTACCCAGTGAAAAAAACGTTTATTTGTTATGAATAATTTTATTTTTCTAATAAAAAAACATTTCATTCAACTAAGGAAATAAACACAATATTTAATTTATA
>CAKNWU010322743.1:0-10067 GCA_932072015.1 Andricus quercustozae
CACACCAAATATTGCGATTACTGAATATTTTAATATTATTTAACCCTGGAATTTAATTAAATATAGCTTATCGGATGAAATCTAATAATATACGGAAACTTTTTTTTACCAAAAACAACTAATGAATAATAAATTAATGAGACTAATAATGATTAACAATGATTTTTATTGAACTTTCTCTTCAATTTATTTCAACTTTTAAATGAAAAGACCTAAGAATTTTCAAAATTGAACTGAACAAATTAAAAATTTTCAAACCTATGTATCTTCACAATTGAAAATTTAGCTTGTTAATAATTAATCAATAATTAATAATATTCAATAGTATTTAATAATAAATTAAAATAATGATTAATTATAACAAAATATGAATAATAATAAATTAATTAAATTAATGGAAAGCTTAGAAAATATTATCTTCAAAGTATTCAAAATATGCAAATGCATTAAAAATTAAGAATTTAAAAACTGCTTCATCAAATCCAAATTTATAGCCTTGACAATTATGTGGGTAAGAAAATTATTATTTGAAAGTTTTCAAAAAAAAAAATCATGAACTGCAAATGGAACGCCATCTTATGAATTGAAGTATCCCAATTTGGATGACCTAAAATTAAAACTATAATATTTTTTAGTTAAAGCGTCTAAATTTGTATAATAATTATTATACTTATTTGTATTATTATTTAACTTTATTAATATTATTTACCCCAAATTGGCTGTTCAAAAACTACATCACACTGTCAGAAGGGAGGGGTTAATGCAGAATTTGACATCACACATGGAAAATATAAATGTGAATAATAATTTTTTGAAAAGCTTATAAAAATAAAAAATTTTAATTTTATTTTACAAGTATAACATCTAAATACACACTTCACACATTTTCCTGTAACGAACTATATTGCAAGAACCCAATAAGACAATCCAACTATTTTTCGTTCAATGTAATAATGATAATAATAAAAAAATGCAATAATTATATTCAATTGAAAAGTCTGCTATTATGAAAGCAAATTTAAACAATCTATTTTTGGCTGAAAATTGATCGTCTTTAGTTGCAAATTCTTGTTTTCTGTTGCACATTAATTTTTTTAACTGGAAATTGAATAATATTATTTTTGTGGGTTGAAAATTCATCGTTTTAAGCTTAAGTTCAACTATTAAAGTTTTCATTAAAAACTGAACTTTTTTGGTTGAAAATTCAACTACTTTGTTGAATGACTTCAATTAACTTTTGAAGAAATCGTCTTCTTGACTTAAAAGTGCATGTATGTGGTTAAAAATTTAAATATTTCTCTGCAAATTCATCTCTTTGGCTTGCAATTTGAATTATTTGGTTCTACATGCATCTTTTTGGTAGAGAATTTCTTGGGTGAAAATTCCTCTCTTTTGCTTTGGTTGTTAATTTAAAAGTTCATCTTTAAAGGTTTAAAAGTCAACTATTTTCTAAAACATTCTACTTTTAGCCTGAAAACTCAACTCTTCCGTTTAAAATTTATCTCTTTTGGTAGAAAATGAATCTTCTTTGGTTGAAAATTCCAGTATTTAGTTGAAAATGCAATATGTTTCAACTTAAAATCATAAACGTTTCATATTAAATTCAATGTGGCACCTATACATAATTTTATTTAAATGAATTTATTCCTCTATTATTGTCCTATTTTCGTGAATATTCACCCAATTAACATGTTTTGCGAGCTCTGGGGTGTTCGTATTTAAGACGTCACCTTGGGGGGCTCAAACTTTTAGCGATGATCTTTGACGAATAAGGGGAGGGGTAAAAAACGTTTTTAAAATATCTTGACGCAGTTTTTGAACGGTCCCTCAATTATTAAGCATTATGTCCCGAATTCTAGGTTCTAATCTGAATGTTACAAAAATTAACAAAAAAACTAACTTACACCAGTGCATTATTTATATAAACAAATTCGAATCTACTTATAAACATTTCCTGACAGATGATAAATACCAATAAATTATTTTTATTAGTCAAGTTTAAGTTTAACGATCTCTGTATTTAAAATAAATATACAATTTGTTTGAAATCAACAGGGTCAAATCAAAACAAAAGAATCCAAATTATTTATCACAATTAGTTACTTACTTGCCACGTATTTGAATACGTTTAGCATAACAAAACGCAACATACTGCTCTGGCATATACTTTACATAATAACTGCAAATTGCTTCGCTTTGATATATAATGACTGTGAAATATTATTTTTACAATATGATCCAATTTTTGACTATCCAAATTTAAAACTGATCAAATTAAATATTTAAATCCCTTTAATTTTAAACTAAAATTTTGATTAAATTTTTTATTTCATTCACGTTCCTTGCAATCTACTACAATATGATAAAAATACGGTTTAAATGTTGACAGTTTGATAAATTTTAAATTCATCAGCTTGCTTGAATGTTGAAAGAATCCAAAATTGATATTGAATTGAAAAGTATTAAAACATGAACTATTTCCAAAATGGATAATTTTTTTCGAATTTTTCTTGAATACATTGAAACAAGAAGAGTTTAAAAATCGAATGAAGAATTATAGAAAAAAAAATTCCACGGTGAGTGGACGTTCGAATTTCCCGAATCGTCCGAGAAATTCAGCCATGCATTTACTTTATGTGCCCGACGGTAGCATACAATTACTCGTCTGCATGACGAACCGTGTATTGTCGTATTGTCAATCTAGGTTCTTTCGACTGATTAAAAATCGGCTACTGAACTTTTGACACCATGAAAAGAATCGCAATCAATGTCTCGAATCACTTGTTAAAAGCATGTAAGTGAGGCATACAATGATACTATGTTAACAATTTTTATAATTATTTATGATATCGAGGAAAAACTGTTAATTGTTAATTGTAACTATCGTTTTTTAAGAAAAATTGAACCGTTCTTTGATTTCTTTATAAGCGAAGGATGGAATTATTATTCAACTCTAATATTGTATCAGTAACTGATTTTGTTCTCGAAAGTAGCTATAGGGACCTAATCTATCTTTCGATGGCGCTGATTCACCGAAAAATTGCGGAGACCGTGGGAAAAGTGAGGTGAGCAAAGCTTGAAATCCATTGAAAACAATGCAAAGTAAAGTAAAATTATAAAATGCTTCCATAAGTCATACACATTTTGAACAATTTTTTACCATACATAAATTTGTTCTAAATTGCATACAATGCTTTCAACATGCGTATGACTTATGACAGCATTTATAATTTTAATTTATTTTGTATTGCTTCCAATGTATTTCGAGCTTTGCTCACTTTACTTAAATTGTTCTCGCATCCAAACAAAGAACTTCATCAAATTATTTTTTAATTTACTACCCTACAAGCAATGTAATAAATTGAAGCTCAGGGATTCAATCCAAAATTTTCTTCATATTCAGGTTAATCGAGTGTTTCAGTAATATATTTTGTTCATATTTTGTTGCACATAATAAATATTAAAAAATGGTCGCACTCCACGCACAAGAAAAGTTTTTATTGATGGTCCAATCAATATGTCAGGGTGGCCACTAAATATAAAAACCATTATTCTTCGTTATTTTCCGGTTTGAGCATTTAAACCTGAAAAATATTTCATTTTAAGTATTGAAAACTAAACTACAAATCAAATCATTCAAAAAAGAACTTTGCTCAATTTCAAGCTATAAAATAATTGATCAATTTTCAAATCAAACTAATGATGTTACAATTTATTGCTAATTCGAAACTTTCTTATTTCACTAGGTTTTATTTTAAGAACGGAAATTTAAATACTATTTAAAAATAAAAAATTCTAACAATTTCAAAGCAGTAGCCTTAAAAATGAAATAAATTAGAATTTGAAGTCTAAAAGATTACAAAATTCTGCAAACATGAAACATTTAAATTTTAAAGTTTTTAAATCTTAAAGTCATACCAAATTGAACATTTTGATGTAGAAACTTAAACTTTTTTAAATTTCGCTCCCAAGCATGCAAAAGTGCAAATTTTCTTGCTCAACATTTTCCCAGTCTTAAAACTGAATAATGTTTTGTTTTCTGTTCTGAGAAATGCATGTACAATATAAAATCAAAAGCCTGCTCCAAAATTTTGTGCAATTAAAAATTGAATACCTCTGAAACTGAACAGATATTGTACATTAAAATTTTTGTAACCTTCCGCACGAAGCGTTTAAAAAGTTAAGAGAATTGAAAACAGGTGTAATGCAATTTAAGGTTTAAAGCTAAACTATGTAAAACTGTGACCCCGAAATAAAAATATTTTAGAACTATAAATTCAAAACTTTATTACTTTAAGTCAGAATTTTAGAAATTTTAATGGTCATTAAAACTAATAATCGATTTTGCACTAAAAATTTATGAGATTTCGATAAGTTTCGAGATCTATGCATGTTCGTTTTCGTAGGTTTGTATGTGTACGCTTTCACTAAAATTGATTCTTCATAAAAATAGTAACTTAAATTAAATAATGTTCTTTCAGCACCTATAGAACTATAGTCATAATTCAGAACTGAACATTGTTTTTCCATTTGAATAATTTTAAGGTTTTTTTAAAAATAAGATAACGCAGACAAAATTAGAAGAAGTAAAAGAAAGAAGTTTCATTAAATTTTGATAAGTCTACAATTGAAAAAAATGTAGGCATGTACTAAAAACTGCGCTTAAAGTTGATCTGCTCAAAGCTGGTTTTTGGTAGTTTCTAACATGTTTTTTTTTTTTTTTTTTTTTTTTTTTATTATGTTCAGTCAAAAAATGTCATGAAGATCATTTATAAATATTAATGACATCCATTAAAAAGCGTAATCATAATTTGTGGATCTCTTCAAAAAAATTATAATGTTGGTTTTTCAGTATTTTAAAAATCCTATATCTAATTTTAAAAATTTTCATCGATTTTTAAAATGCTTTTATAAAAAATTTGGTCAATGTTTTTTTCATTTGCTCGATTCTTTGACAATTTCTGAAACAATTTGTAAATGACAAAATAAATAATTAAAAACAGAACTCTTCCAAATTCGAAGCTTTTAAACTGGAAGATGAAAACACTAAAAATGTAATTGCTATAATATATTACTAATTGAAAGTCTTCGAATGTGAATAAGTTTTATTCTTAGGGTTCAAAATGAGGCACTATTTTTACATTACAATTGTGAGTTTGTGGCATAAAATCATTCAAATTACTTTACATTTTGTATTATTTAGTTACTTAATTTATAACCATAAAATTTAAAACTTTGAGTCTGAAAATCGTTTATCTTTTTTTCGAAAGTCAAATAGTGTTAAATCTTAAGTTTTAAATATTGCGATTAATTTTTTCAACAGTTAACAACTTTTTGGAAAAAGATAAACAGAGCTTTTCCTTTACTTTTAATTATTATACAATCGAGTTTGAATTTCATTATTCCTAAAAAAAATTAATTGTAAGTTTTGCACTTTTTACACTATTTCATCTAATTATAAACGTTCCTAAAATCAGTTAAAAATTGTTACACTATGTCTAATATTATATGACAATTTTTTAATATGTCAATCTCATTTATATTGATAAACTGTAACATTGACATATCAGAACAAGTCACGAACGAAAATAACGCGAAAAATGAGCGGAAGCGTAGGAGCTTCAATGTAGGAAAAATGAGTAAATGAATTAATAAATAATTTAAGTCGAACATGATTATCAATATTCATAAACTGTCACATTGAAATAACAGACAAAGTCACGAACAAAAAAACACGCGGAAATCGAGCGAACACATAGTAGCTTCAGTGTGGACAAAGTGAATGAATGAATAAATGAATTCAAAGATTATTATTATCAATTCAAATTCAAGTTACAAACCATGTAAAGTCAAAGCTTGTAAAATTCAATTCCTTAATAACTGGAAGTGTTGACAATTGAAAGTACTCAAATTAAAAGAAATGGCTTTTATTCACCTCTGACGTCACTTTTCTGTCCCTAGGGAGTAAAAAGACTATTTTAATCCCTAGGAACTGAAAAGTGACGTCAGGTGTGAATACAATATCGTATGAGCCAAGGTGCATGATAAACTATTATTCACATTTAAAACTTTCAGGGTTGAAAGCCTTTTTGTAATAAAAGAGCTTTAAAATTTAATTCCTAAAAAAATTAAAAATTAAAATTAAAAAGGTATTTTTCTTTATCTCTTAAGAAGAAAGAAAAATTTGTTTGCTGCCTTACATTCTTTCATTCCTATAAAAAAGCTGCAAGGAGTTTGATTTTAATTAACTCTGCAGTTCTCGAAGCTCTGATAATTAAATTAAAATTTTATTTTTTGATTCAACTACTACTATTACTAATTAAACCCATTTTTAAACATGTTTGATTCAATTGTTGCTCAGAAGTCAGAGATAGATACAAAGTGTAAGAGTCTTGTTTGTAGATCATAAAAAAATTTAAGAATGACCCCTATATGAAACCTTTTTGACTAATATTTTACGATATATTAATTTATTAATTAAGGGTAGCATGTTTTCGGAGAAGCCTGCGTCTTAATGAATATCTAATGTTATCAATAATATTACGATCGGATTTTTCTTGTTAGATCCTTAAAATGAAAAGTTAAAGGTATTCAAAAACATTTCTTCTGGAATTCGAGATCCAAAAATGATGGAGTGGGAGGGGGCCAATTTTCATTCATAAAACAATATACATATAGTTGTTATTCAAGATAAATTGCTTTTTAGATTTGTACAAAATGTTTTACATTTTTAATAACAAATTTATATAATGTAAAAGATTAGTTGCAAAAAAAATATTGTTTAAAAAATGTTAATGAACAATTTGGTAAAAATGTACCAAATTATGATTTAGGAATTATGTGTCGTACAAAAGAGTTTTAAATAAAACATTTTTTGGTATCCAACTGTTTTTTAAATTGTTGCAAACAATGTTTTAAATCAAGTACGCAGCTTATTGAAGAAAAAATTATTTTATAGTAAAATCGTTATAACTTATCATTAAAATGGTGCTTGTTAACGAAAAATGACCATAAGTTGTTAATTTATACACAATTTTTGAAGTTATAAACCATTTTTAAATCTATTGAGGCCCATGAGCAGACCGACAGACACAATATTTCAATTGTTGAAACAATTTGTTTAAATCTGAAGTTTTTGAACACTTTCAACTTTCCACGTTAAGTATCTAACAAGAAATATACGATCACAGTATTTGTTATAACAATAAAAATGCATTAAAATGTAGAGTTTTCCCAAAGCACGCTATCCCTAGTTAAAAATTTATTTATTTATTTATTCTTATGCCCTTCTTTCACCCTAGAGCAACAATCCAAATAGACGTGTTAAAAGAAGGTTTAATTTTCACTTGTTATTGTTAATTAACGATATAAGCAACCATCTGACAGAGTGCAGGATTTTCGAGTAGTATTTAATTAGAACGTCCACCCACATATTTTAAGAAAAAAAAAATTTATATTGCAAAAATAAAAATAGTTGAAAATTAGGCAAAACAAAAACTGAAAGTATTTAAACATCGGTATCGAGGGGTTAACAACTCGTGACGTCACTTGAATTCACACGAAGTCACTGAAATCACTTGAAGTCTAGTTGTCTCAAGGTTTAATCTTTGATCACTTTTCAATAGAGAATAATTAATTCTACTATTTTATTGCATACAGCGTTAAAATTGTTATAATCATTTTTTTGCAGCTAAATCGTTTCTCATTGAACTGTTAATGTATAAATACAAAAAAGTCAGTGCCACAATGATACAGGGTTAACAACCATGCAATTATTCCACTTTATACAGTAATTTAAAATTATAAACAGCTTATGAAAATATTGTAATTTACATTGAAGCAAGAAACAGCATTCCTCTCACTTTTTTACAATTCTTTATTAGAAAAAGTAAAATAAGGAATATTTTTTCTCTCAACCTACTCGAACTTTGACTTTCAGTTTCATTAATTACGGAAAATCTTTTTAAGTTGACGCACGGCGGATATAAGCAAATTCCGAATATCACTAATCACCTCTTACCGTTTCCCTTATGATGCTAATCACGCGATCATTAACTCTATATCATGTCACTCTCAATTTTAAATTCAGCTGCTGCGAAATAATTTTACTCACACACATGCAAATTTACTTTTTCTCATCTTTTATTATTTATCTTTTATTTCTATTTATTTATTTTCTCTTTTTTTCTATTTATTTTAAAAAAGGTCCAAACGTAAGTTTTAGTTGTTTAATAACGATTACTATCTTTTCATATACTACCATTCTTTTGAATGTTAAGCATAGCAACTTCGATAATTTGGACATCTTAATTATTTAAAATTATCTTATTGAAATATTCTAAATTTTTGTCATCCTAGGTGGAAAAAAATTTTTTTTACTGAAAAACCTTTACATTCCTGCAAATTCTTGTAGTTGTACTTCTTTGTAAATTTATTCGTGTAGGAACTTCAAATTACAATGAAGTACAACAAAAAAAAAAAAAAAGAAAAAAATCCTTCCAAATAATATACAAAATTTAAACTTTCCTGTAATTTCTGTTGTAATTTATTGTATTTACTTGTATAAGTTCATGTAAAAAAAGTTTGCATAACTGAAATCTTGGGAAGCGTCATATCATTGTTTTAATTTGTGCATTTCTTTAATAAACTAAAAGAAATTACAACATCATTCTTAGTACAGTCTTTAAATATTTTAACTTTTGTGGAATCTTTTATTGTGTTGTAACGATTTGTAATTTTTCACAATAATTTACGTAAAATTAAAAATGTTTTTATCGCTTCCAACGCGCAAATTTAAAGAATATAAAACATTGTATTTTTCTGTAGCGCTTTTTAGGTTTTTATAACAAGTAAAATATTAACAATAAGAAGTTATAAAAATTTTCAAAGTGTAGAAATTTGTACTTTATTGTTATTTTTTATTTGTGTATAAGAAAATACACGTAAACACGTGAAAATCTTATCCAGAAGGAATCAATATTAAACTTTATAATATAAAATTTTGAGGTTTCCATGCCTTTTTACCTTATTAGTGATGTAAGTTTAATATTTGAATATGGTAGATTGTAAATGCTTCTAATTTTAATTATTCAATATTAAATCTTTTGAACTTGAATTTGATAAATTTGGTCAAGAATACTTCAAAAATTATTATATACATTTTTTTTTAAATTTCAAAATGTTAATTCATTAACTTAATATTACACAATTTAGTATGTATTTATTTTTGAAATAAAAGTCTCAAATTCAAGTCTTAATTAAATTTTGTATAATTTTAAAAGTTTTGGTTTCGTATTTATAGTTTGAAATTTGTCATTGTAAAGAAATCAAATTAAAAATTGTTTATTTTTTACATTTCTTTTGAACAATTGTTGCATTGAGACAGATCGATTAAACTATAATATTGATACCTTTTATTGAAGAGTAAGCAAGTTATGGTCATTTATAATATTAAAAAAATGGGTCTTTTATAGTAAAATTTTTTTCATCAACATAATTCAAAGTTGATGCAAGAACATAAACAATTCCTTGACTCGAGACGAATCGATCTACTCAAAATATTAATACATTTTATTCAAAATTAAGAAATTTATAGTCATTATTAGTAAGTAAGAATGAAAATTTTTAAAATAATTAAAGAAAAATCATTATAAATAAAAACAAAGTGGAACAACCCAAGATAGAATTTACATCTGTTTAAATGTTAAGTAAATTATTGAAATGTGACACTTTTCCTTATTTTTATAAATTGATTAGGTACCCAATGCAACTGGATAGAAGCAGATTTAGAAATTCCAATCGTCAGGAAGAAATTGTGTATAAAGGAAATCCGTGAAAAATTACATCATCATCACATCGTGATTCTCAGCAATATATGTAGTAATACAATACGACATTAATACATTTTCTAAGCCTCTGCTTTGATTAGAGCGATTATTCAGCAATATTTCGAATAGTACTCATAAGCATCAAGTGCACTAATGAGGTATAAACGGTTTTCGAATTTATTCATCAGCACGTCTTCTTCAATTGCTCGCTAACAAAAAATAATGTTTGATTTTAACAGG